>UXGC01000397.1:0-125657 GCA_900480045.1 Eurytoma adleriae
CGACTCGTACTGCAAACTCCACACTCGGTCTAAAAAGACCCACTTTACGCCCTAGGTACATAATATACTATTATATAATTCGTTAAATATTTTGAGCATGCTTAAAATTTACGTGGTAAAATAGTAGTTATTAAACAATTTCAAAATACAAAAGAGAACATTGAAGATCGCGACCGGAAATGTGAAAAAGGACATTGATATCTAAAAATTCCCGGAGTTCATTTTTGCTAATATTGTAGAGGAGAGTGGTGCATAGCGGGCGTTGGAAATATAAACCTTTGGGGTATAGTGTAGGAGGCCACCTCATTAAATATGTTTCATTTACTGTGAAAAACTTGGTAACAAGTTTCATTAAAAACAAGATATTTTGAAAGCATGTAGTTACTACTGTGATGTATCACTATATATAATTTAGTAATACTAATATAATAATGGTATTAAAAAAAACAATCTTGAATCCATCATTATGAAATTACCATTTGGGGTTGATGGATCTCAAAAAACCCTAATAAAAACCATCAAACAGCAACTAAAATCGCATTTGCTTGAGCTGTGCAGCTTTTTGGTTCTTTAAGGGTAAAATCAATTCATTATAAATTACGTTCATAATGTACAACTAGATGTAATGCTCTTGTGCAATTAGTAATAAAAAAAATTTATTTACATACATAGATGAATGTAGATTATCGATACTATCGATCAACGTTTGTCCTGGCCAACTAATAAAAAATAAATAAAATATCAAACTTATCCAAAATAATAATTCTCTCGCGAATACAGCCGTATTGGTAAAATTTAAGACAAGCTGCAATTTATAAAACATAATAATTACATCAATTTTATTTCAACAGTTTATTGTATAATTGTTATAAATTTGTATTAACATCATAGGTGAAGATGCTCAAACCAAGTATAGCTAGCATGTATGTACAAAAAAAACACCAAGTACAGGCTGACTCAATTAGGGCAATATATCTAAAACAAACCAAAAATTACGTACAGGCACAGATACACCGAGAAAAAAAATTAGTTGATTCAACAGTCGCGCTGTTGAATATTTACAACTATCAGAATCTGTTATTTTGACAGCGCGTACTGTAACTTTCACAGCGCATACGGTTATGATCAGAGCGCCAACTTTGATTAAAAGGAGGCATCGTTAAAGTAATAGACGCTTCTGTTAAATCAACAGTTTTTTTGTTAAATTAACAGTTTCCTGCTAGTTGTAAACTAATTTTTTTTCAGTGTATATGTGCGCAAATATATTAGACACAAGAATAATTTTTACTAAACTCAATAACTTTGTTATGAATTTTGATAGAACGAAGAATGTGATTGTGGATTTCTAACTCCCAATTATTTGGATTATAATAATGGTGAATATTGACATTTGTAATTTTGAATGCGGTATTCAGATGAAACCTGAAGTATTAGAATTACAAATCAATAAATACAATAACTTTAAAATCCTACGTAACTGTTGCTATATTTTATTGAATCCTTACTTAATAACATTTATAAGTCCGAAAACATGATGCAGGCATATAAAATAAATAGAATCAGTACTGAATATAATAACAAATAATACGGAACCAACGATTACAGTGTGAGCAAAAAAATAGTAGAAATATTTTTCCTCATCGACGAAATATTCTAGTTCCGCGCACAGCGACTTTTTGTAAGACTCGTTTCTCGTGGAAATAAAATTTAAGATAGTTGGAATTAAAACTGGTGAACAGACATATATCCCCGAAATTGTAGATCCGATAGCTACAAAAAGTAGTATACACATAATAAGTAAGAAATTGAAATAGTAAAATAAAAATAAATATTAGAAAAGAAAAAAAAATCCATTATATCCGTCTAATAAGACATTGGAAATCAATCGATTTTATGTTTTACCGAGTACTTTAATACACACTCGGTTACCGGTGTTTGTAATATTTTTAAGAATATTTAATTCACTTTCATCAGTAATTTCTTTCCAATCCTTTGATATAAGCTCATAAATTTGTTGGAACTAAACAAAAAATTTATTTTACTTGCATAATAAAGCAATAAAAATATAAAGAACATCCACAGAAACTAAATACTACCTCTTTTTCGCAATTGATGTGCATTATTAATTTTGTGAGTATAAATATAAGATAAACGAAACCACAAAATGTTTGAATTACAATTTCTATATCTCTCTCCTCTGCATAATATTCCACAATTCCTTTTGATGCCTGCAAAGGTTAATATTGCAACTTTGTATCTTCATTGGTGGTGAGTAACTTGAGTATATAAAAATGTTAAAATATTTAAAGTTAATAGAATTAGTACATGCTAAACGGATAGAGATATGGGCCAAATTCACTAAAGGGATTTGTACTTGAAAATTTGGAAAACTACTGTTCGTAGAGCGAATTTTTCGAAATCTTCTAAATTTTTGTTTTAAAGATTCATACTTGTAAAGCACCTCATTTTTTAGTTTTATAAATTTATGTTTTCATCGAATGAAACCTATTTTGTAAAGGTGATAGTAGGCGCGGTCCCACTCTATCGATAACCCACTTGCGCCTTGACTGGCTAGCAAGTCCTGTGTGTTTTTTGGGACGCTTTAGAGCCCGTTATGCGGTGGCCTGAGTAAATTATCGCAGACAGTAGGCATTGTTTCAGTAATTTCAGTAACTTTGAAAAGGTATAAAGTTTGAAGATTGGTGTTTGCTAGTTTCTTCAACAAAACCGGCCTTTTGACCCTTTAAGAATAATTGTTTATTGGGTTATTGGATTTTAAATTAAAAACATGTGTCTTAGGTGTTTAAAAATAATTTTTTATTGATTTATACGTGGAAAATAATTCTACTGTGTACAATTTTTTCAACTACTTGTTTCGACTACGATTCCTTGTCCTGGCTAACTGAAAGATGCCATAACCGTGAAATAAGACATAGCAGTTTTTAGAATCTTGAAAGTTACCGTTTTAACATTATTAGTAAATTTATGAAAAAAAAGAAAAAATGAACATGTAGACTCCTTCTTCTTTCATTTTACTTAATATTTATTTCAAACAAATTTCATTAAGCACTTTCTAACGCAGTATTTATTTATTTAAAAGTTCTCAATTTAATCTAATTTTACACGCAAAAAAAAAGTTCCAGTATAAGTTGCATTAGTATATTTAAAAGTACTCATAGACTGTCCTTGTTGGAAAAATTGCAATAGTTTCTTGTAAAAATTACTAGTAAAATTTCTTAGATATCTAATAAATTATAAAAGAAACTTGAATTTTTCCAACGAAGACATGTGAAAACTTTTAAACAAACTAATGTAATTTTTAGCGCAACTTTTTTCTTCGTGTAAACATTTTTATTTGCATGTAGTGAAAAAGATGTCAACATTTTTTTAATAACGCATTCAGCATTTTAGAGATACTAATTTTATTAAAAATTTATTTTCATCAGAGATAGGAGCATGTCCAATTATTCCCCCTGCAGTTTTCCCTAGTCTCTCAAGATATTGTACATTTTTTAAAAATCGATTTTAAACTCATGAGTTCATATATTAATTTATTTATAAGTATACTAGCATTATTATTTGAATAAAAAAATATTTTAATATTGAATTAAAATTAAGTAGTCAAAATTTTTAACAAAAACATTTTACTTGTTTCTGTAGGGCAGTAAATAAATGTTTAATAAAATTGAGTTGTTTGGATGAAATACTCAATGCGTTAAATGTAAAATTCGAAAAGTAGAAAATAATTTACAATAGAGTAGCTTTCAAAATGCATGTCCATCAATGGGCCTGCTTTTAATCCGGATGGCACAGTACTTCGCAGCATCATAAATTTGATCAAAGATTGTGTTTTAGGTGGAAATTTATACCAGCCGCAACAATATCTAAAATTGATAATCAATTTTAAATTCATAAATGACCACAATAAAAATATTCATTGAAAAAATTATTAAAGTGTACAGCGCTGTAAAGAGCTCGTCACTCGCGTCTAGTAATTGCTGTCCTGGGCAGTTAATAAAAAAGCAGTACGTAATACTTCCCATCCAGGCAAATGAAATTCTTAATAAGTTTATAGGATTATTCAAATTCATCACTAACTGTAACAGTGTAGAGTAAGTCAATAATTATTTAATGCAAAATCTGAGGTGCAATCACAGGTGCAATGATTTACATTTTTATAACGTCTGTTTTCTTACGTGTCATGCAAATGATAACACCTACAGTTTTAGTTTTTTCTTTTTTTAAATTTTGTGATTTTCATACAAGATCTCTTGAAAGATTTCCTCTGAGATTTCAGTAAGATATATGTATACTACATAATTTTAAATTTATTAAGGGAAAGAGGGGCATAGCGGACCACGAGGCAATGCGTATTTTCTTATTTAACGGGTTGGTCCACTATGCCCTGAAGTTTCACATAGCACTCTCTCCGTACACGAAATGAAACCTTAAACATTTTTTGGTACAAGTAGTGCTCAGAGACAGTAGTGCGCCGACCAATGCCCCACTCTCCCCTATATATTAATTACATTAACGGTTGAAGCACTTATTAAAAGTAGTAAAATGCCAGTAACAAAGAAGAAAAAATTGTTGGAGGTAGTTTGAAGCAACTCTGCAAATCTGTAACAAACATCGTATATTTAATAAACTTAATAACATTAATAGTGGAAGCATGTTATTTTTTTTGGTGTACTTGGGCAAAGATTGCCAACCAATGACTACGAATCTCGAAACTTCACCGGCACTGCACGAGTATTCCTCCGGTGGAGTTCGATCCGATCATCAGGATCCGCTTTATGTCTCCTTACAATTTTTTTACGACAACGTAGGCAATAAATATCTCTACCCAATTATTTATCATTTAAATTACAAAATTATGAAATTATAATCATAAAGTAAAAATTAAAACCATGCGTTTTTGAAAACTTTTTTTATCACAGTTGCAAAATTTCCTCTAGGAGAAAGTGAAAAATATTAATACTAAACTTTATTGCTTTTTTGTGCATTATTATTGCACTGAGCACAAAATGATGAACATGCTCGCCCACATAATCAAAATTGCATTGATCTCGATCATCTGCAATTTCGAAGGCCTTTTGTAGTCTGTATCTAAAACAAGTAAATCAGGCGTTAATAATCTTTGTAATCAGTAGTAAATCACGGTAATGTGAATTTTTTTTTAAATAGCAAAATAATTAGGGGAGAGTAGGATAAAGTATAGGATCATAAAAAGGAAATCATTTATGTTTGAAAATTGTCATGTATGTTTGAAAAAAGAAATTATTGGTAAAAATAATTTAAGACACTGAATTGGATACTTTCTATAAAAATTTGATTTATCTATTTTGTACTACCAATAGGATAAAGTGGTGTATTTGTATAGTGTACGTATTTTTTTCTAAACATTAAATTCTAAACATTAAATATTTTTTATCTAAACAGTTTTTTTTTAGATAAAAAAGCTTTTTCCAAATTTTTGTCTTCTCCTTTTGCTTACTCTCCACTACTTGAAAATTTTTTTCACAATAATATATACTTTAGGGTAATAAAAGTGTATTATTTTTTTAAAATTGTTATACTTACTTAATTATTTCAAAAAGTCCAAGTGAGTGTTGTACGTACACAAGAAAACTAAGGTCAAGTACAGCTAATTGTGCCATCATGAAAAGGCCGCAAATCAAAATATGTAGGAATAGGTAGAGAAAGTATTTTTCTTCATCGACAAAATATTCAGCGTAATAACATAATTTTGGTTTAAATGAATCATTCCCGTGCCTTTGCAAAATCTCATTGAGTAATACTGGTAGTCCAGCAGGTGTTATTATAAAACCCACACTGCTGACAAATACGTATACTACAAATAAGTAATTTATTAAACTAATCAGTTTTTTTTACTAACAAAATAGAATTGATATTAAAAACATTATATTATAAAAATAAACATAACACGTGTTAAAATAATGTAAGTAAACCAATAATGTGAAGTGGCACACCTTCTGATTGCAACGTTAACAGTGTGATGGAAATAAGTTTTGTATCTTCTCTACGATATTATACTTCGAATAACTTTGATTAATATTGAGTACGACATCGTAGATAAGATTCGAACAAACTGAAACAATTATTTTGCAATAAACGAAAATATCCATTTCACAACGCAGTGATATGGTTGCAAACTTCCCGCAATATTATCAATGTCACGATCAAGTAGATCATTTATATCCAGTTCTTGCAACGTTGAAATCATAATTTTTTAAATATTGCCTTTTCTTTGGAATACTACAAAATTACAAACGAAACTTGTGCCGTAAATAAACAAAAATTTGTAATATACATTTCAATGATGATACATACTCATGTAGGCAATACTAATCAGATATCCGGTATGAGCAAAACGTTTAAGAATAGCAATTTCATGAACATCTGTCAGTTCTATCCGGTCCTTACAAAGCTCCTGATATAGTTTCCGAAACTTTTAATGTAAAAGTGACATTTAGTGAGATCTTCGAAAGAAAAATATTATTGCCTTCTAAAATTCTAAAAATTTTATACCTCTTTGTCTGAGCACCAAATCGTTATTGGTTTTACAATACAAACAAGAAAAAAGAAAATTCCACCGACAGTTTCCATAATTATAAAAATATCTCCGTTTTCATCTGTAAGTTCTTCCGCGCCCCTTATCATCTGAAATGATATAAACATTCTTTAGAATGGATATTAATTACAGTAAAACGTAAAAATATGTTTTTTTAAAAACTTATTCATCTTGCAGCTACCTCTAATGCGTATATAGATACTGTAAAATAATTCAATCGGGAAGGCAATTTTATTCTACTAATTATTTCACATTTCAATATGTTCCTTAAGAAATGCAGAGTATGAAGTTGATTATAATGGAATAGATTATCTGTACTGATCTTCCATTTTAAGGCTGGTACGCGAGAAAATAATTTTACTCTTAGTTTAAATCACGATTGGGGCACACACTCCTAGTAGTATAACTAAAGCTCAGTAACCTAAGCGTTATGCCCTCTCGAAGACAACATATTTTTTAAAGTGGCAGTCGCGAAAGACGGAATTAGTCGCCTCAGCTATAGATATACTAACGTATATAGTTTTGTCTGACAATAGTCTGATAGGATATATAATGACGCTATTACGTTACTATATCTATGTCTGACTTGACCGAAACCATACGACCATTCCCGTTTCCATCTTTCATGCCTCCTCCTTACTCGAAAGGGAGCAAAAATGCAAATAAGGAGAGCAAAGAGCAGAAAAAGGAATGGACACATCATCGCATATATCAGTGGTTTGTAATTGCGCATTTCTCTAGCGGGTATCGACAATACCTTGACCAGACTGCGTTATCCGTAGACGTGTTTGGTCGCATCTTCACATTAACTCATTGAGGTACTGAAAAGAAGCTAGCCTATGTCTAGGATGTTGTCAACCACCTCAAAGAAAGGGACAAGGGTCTGGTTAACTGGTCATCCATGGATCAGAAATGCGGAAGTAAATTATTTATTTATACCTAGCGAAACGAGGGCCAACAGTTTCATGCGAGTTACTTAATCACACGCTATAGTTTTGAACAATAATTTTTTTTGCCAATCGGGTCGAAAGGTCTAATTTCGCTTATAGTGTCCGACCATGAAGGTCCCCCGGCAAAAAATATAGTACATATACCTCGGAAGAAAATAAAGAATGTGTCAACTCCTATGTTTGTCACCCTTGAACTTTGTTCAGTTCCGTCCAGGTGACAATTTACATCCGGTTTGAGAGTTTCTTTACTTTTACTCCCAAGGTGCAAAATATACTGATCACAGTATACCGTAAGGGTTGAAAATTAACATTTTAAGATACCGTGTGCGAACGAATACGGGTTTAGCGCTCGAGTGCAGCGAGGTCGATAATCAAACGAGTCCAAGAATGACTTATTGCACAAGTATCGAACAATGTTTTGTACAACGCTGATTTAGCGTAAAATTTCACTTTATACGCACAGAGTTGCATAGAATAATGTTTGACACACGTTTGACAAAGATGTTTCTCTCGCACTAGAATCTAAAAGTCCACATGTTACAATCAGTTCTGGAAAACATTAAATCATTCTGGATGAAATGTTATCAAAATAGTTTGATATAAAACTTATAGGATTTCAAAAGTTCTATCTGATGTTCATTTTGATGAATCTCATGTATTTTTAACATCAGGACGATTAGATTGACTATGTGCTTATTCTACTGCAAATAAACACTTATTCTTTATTAAAAAAAATCTAAAATTATAATAATTAACGGTTTATTTGAAAACTGCAAACCTATCTACAACGTGATTTCGATCGAATTACTTGTTTTTATTCGAAGAATATTCTAGACAAGTGATTAAAATCACCAATTATTTAAAAAATTAAGATTTTTTTTCGAATTATCTAAATAATTTTAAAATAGAGGGGGTGGGGGCATTATCTCCTGCGGAATTCGTTCACATCACTTGGTACTGCCTAAGGCGGAATTCGTCGGTTGGACTAAACGATGCCCCTCATCTTTTGAGGAAAATATTCCAGTGTAATAAAAATTTCCTGTGGCCAAACTTTACAAAAACTTTATCAAGTAACTCAACCAATAAAATTTGTCTGCATCTTTATTTATCGTGCCAGAAAGTATTTTTTTTTTAACTTTACGCGAAAATTGCAAGTTGTAAAACGGAGTAATTATAACTTTTTACTTTCCTAAATTTTAATTGAAGCTTTACATTCTTACAAGTTTGAATAAAAGTTTCGTTAAACTTTTAATCATGTTTTAAAATTGAATTGTAAATTTTTAAATCAGGAAGTTTTAATAAACTTTTTTAATATCTACTATAATACGTAGATTATTTACATTAATTATAAATCAAAGCGTGAGAAAATCACCTTGTTCAAGGTTTTATAAACCTTTGGAAAGAAAAATAATAAACTTTTATAATGTTATATTGCACGCAAAAAATTGATTGACGCCAAACATTTAATGGGGAACAAAGGACACAAGTATTTTGGTTAATTACCAAAATATCAATTACCATTCATTACACACTTGTTTGCACATAATTTCATAAAATCACAGGAAAAGTAAAAGTGAAATGTTAAAACAAACCCTTGTTATATTAAAAATGCTCATACCATTAAAAAACTGTAATTAACGAATGCCTTCAATTTTATGCATTATATTAAAGGTGGTCGAACTTCATCTTTAATTATCGATATCTTTGGAACACATTAACATTTCTTAATATAACAAGTATTACATTTCGTCAGAAGTATGTACAAAGTAAGCATATAATGAATTGGGCAAGTTTTGTTGAAAATTAACACAATTACGATATTCAGTTTTTAAACTACTGTGCGTTAGGGTCTCTTTCATTTGCAGTATATGAGTCATTGATACATTTTGTGGCCATTTGAGAAGAAATATTTTTATATTTAAACTTTGTTCGAAAATTGGGAAATTTGTTATAACATGGGAAGTGTTTAAGCAAATGAAGATAAAAAAATTCAAGTTTAAGGGTAGCGTATACTCAGAAAAAAACACTAATTTACAATATATATTTATAGAAATGTAAATATGTTTAAAGGCAAAGAAAAATATAAATTTTTATTATCTTTAAATCAATTTCTGCAGCTATTCTTTAAAAAGTAGTAAAAACAAGGGTTTAGTAAATATCTCCTGCACAAAACTATTTGTTCGAAGAGTACAAATCTAAAAAATTTGTTTCATCGAACACTACAACTTTATATAGCTGCTTTTGATTTTAAATGAAAAAATGCAATTTTGGGACTAATTTAAGTGAAATAGTAGACCCAAATGGCATTACTGAATTTAAAATCAAAAGCCTCTGTATACAGTTGCAGTGTTCGATGAAACATTAAAATTTTTCAGGTTTATAATTCGAGTAAAAATGGTTCTGCGTAAGAGGCATTTTTGCTAAGCACTTGCTGTTACTATGTTTTAAAGCATAACTCTGTAGAAATTGTCTGAAATAGACTAAGAATTTATATTTTCCTTTATCTTTCTACTTTTTAAACATATTCAAAATTTTATAAAAGTATATTGTAATTTAAAAAAATTTTTTTTCTGACAGGGCACAACTTTTAAAGATCACAAAAGAAGCTGTATTTTTGTGCACTGTCCGTGTAAAACCTACCCTTAAACTGTTCAAAAGTTAAAAAATTCAATATTTTTTAAGATAGCATAAGTTATAAAATATTTTTGTAGGGATCAATCCAACGTATTCTAAAAAAAAAATATATTAGTTTACGTTGTCAAGAACTCCAATTTCAAGATATCAGCATTAAAACCTTGCAGTAATATTCGTATTTGCTATTATGAAATTCATTCCGCAAAATCGAAGACGAATTGCGTTGTAAAACCATTGTGCATATTTCTATTACTATCATCAATTAAATAAACGAAAATTAAATATTTTTAAGAAATTTGAATACCTGTGGTATCATCATCGAGTAGATGCAAATGAAAAGTGTTGTTCTAATCAGTATCTTTTTCCAAGTTTCTTGATAGGGCCAGAGCGCGACGAATTGTAACATTTTCCGGTTCAACCGAAAATATTTATTATTGAAAACTTCTTTTGGATCCATGTTTCCTCCTCGAGCTGAAATAAACTTCTGATAAAAGTAAATAGAATGAAAAATATATTCCCCCGTATTTTTTATTATTCTTTTGTGCCCGAGCGATTATTTAAAATTGCTACGACGATTACAGTTCCCTGTACTTTTCAGAGACAATTGCGTTTTGCATATTTTTTTGCGTGAATAATAAATCAAAAGTTTCCTTTCAAAACTTCAAAGTCCTATGTGCTTGTTTTAGAATTACTCGATCGAACAATGGCTAGAAAGCCACCGGCTAGAAGGAAACGCGAAAAAGACGTCGCGTACGATGATCAATTTTTTATGAGCTATTCAAGATACTGGCACGTTCTATTCTACATAAAAGAATTAGCTATTGTATTCCTTTTCCTTCTTTCTATCTATTCTTTGCACTTGGAAGTTCTAAAATATTTAAAATAATTCGACCAAACTTTTCTTAGTTATCAAATATGCGACTGCGTTTTACGCACGATTTTTATATAAAATAATGCAAAATGAAAGTCACAAAGGACGTTTCCTCTAAAGTCGCAAAAAAAATGAAATTATTTCATGGACGTTTGATTAATTAAATATATATTTCGTATGATCATTTCGCGACGAATTGAATTACCTTTTTCTGTATTGAAAAAGGGTATATTACGTAATTTGAACACCGTTCTTTACATGCATTTATGGAAAAACGAATTTTTGGTTTAACAAATCTTAAATAACCCGTGCAGATTTCCCTTTTCGATATTAATTTTTTTCAAGGATGACATACTTTGAAGTGCCCTTACGTACCTACGTACCTACGTAAGGGCACTTTCCTAAGTCTGTATATCGTACATCCCATATACATATACTCTTTATTACGGAGTGCAGGTGCACGCGCGCGTTGACTCCGCCCCCAACCTCAGACGCTTACGAGTCGCCGCCCAACAATTGCTTACGTGCACTTACGTGAGTCAGTACAAAATAACGCGAAAGTCGACGACCACCCAATTGCGGTTAGTTTCATCACGACATTATATCCTGTCGCTTGTTTCACGAGTATTACTAGATTCAAAATAATTTTATGAACTATAAATTATGAATTAAGGTGCCGTTACTTTAAATTTCGACATTATTATCTCTAAATATATATTACAAAATGTGCATGTCTTTCAAACGGAAATGCTGCCCACCCAGAAATTTCGCATGTTTGTTAAAGAAAATTTCGCGCCTTCTGCTTTTTTATGATGGTAACATACCCTATCGTAGAGGGGCTTGAGAGATGTAAGGAAAGAACCACTGATACACAGAGTATATTACAAACTGACTAAAGGGAGAAGAAGGGTTCTGTTTTTTTAACCGATATTTTTTTTGCTCCACTCGATTTCGCATGATAAAGGATTAATTTTCTCTAGTCCGCGTGCTGTCTCTCTTTTTTATCAGTAGTTTTTTCTTTATTCCTCTCTCATCTTTCTACAATAGGGTTGGTAGTGTAATTACAATTGGCAAATCATTTTTAAATATAAAACTTAACTAATTTGGATAATTTTAGTCACAGGGCGGCAGTAGTTATGGAGTCGCAGCAGTGTAAAGGTAAGAAAAAAGGGAACTTTATAATACCTACTTAAAAATCGTGCTTGTGTTACAAAAAAGATTTTCATCGTAGCTGAAGATTTCGAAGTTTAAATCAGCTAATTACGTCAGACTTGGAAAATTCAGATTTACATAATCATAATATTTCCTATACAGAACAACCATATTAGATCTGACAGTTCTCTTAAATCTAAAGTTAACTATAATTATAAATAAAAATGGGATCTTCACAAAGGGATTTTACTATTATTTGAAATATTAAAATGTAACCAAAAAATATATTAAAAAATCAGAAATGCTAATTGCATATATTTTTTAGATACATGTTCATAACACAAATAAGGGAGGGGGTAGATAGGGATAGTTGCTGTGAAATGTCTCACATTTGTGATTTGGATTTCCTGCGGAAACAACTTTGGACGATGTATTTGGGATAATGTCATCTAGACGAATACAGTTGGGATAATGAGCAATTTGGAATAATGTTTTTTAAAAACAAAGGACACATTTTTCATTTTTGTTATATGAATTTTAAGGGATTGTCCTATTTTTAATAGTTTGTGCCTATCTTATGCGACTTCAATTTAGATACTTGCTTAAATTTATTTGCAAGCAAATGTATAAAGTTAAAATAGTAAAAAAGTAAATATATATATATATATATATAAAAAATAGAAATTAGAGTCATACCTTATATTTTTAATTAGCTAGTTATTTTTCATTTGTTGAAATACGTAGTCTTAATAATTTCAATCATTTTATATAATTGTCTCAAATTTATCAATTTTGATACTACATCAATATGTTTTCTCATTATTATCCTAAAAAAAATAAAATAATTTAGTTTACTTTTCAAATTTAATAAAATTTATAGTCAATTCAGAAAATTTTTGAAACATTTCCAAATTTTTAGATTCGTTAAATATGTACATACGTTTTTTTCTTTTTCAATGGTTATCAACTCAAATCGAAATTTTATGAAACTTTACAATCATTATAAAGATACACGTAAATAAATATAATGTCACATGAAATTTTTCTTAAATTTTCTCAATTGCAAAATAAATTATAAATAAAATTTACCTTGAATAAACTCCTCTTCAGATTAAATAAATATTTATATATTATGCTGAAAAAAAATAAAATAACAATCAACCTCTCTATATATTTTATATTGTTCCTTCTCTAACGGGGAAAAAGAATGGGGAATTATAGGGAGGGATATCAATTGTCACTGTCACAGTGGCGATGCTGCGTTGTATCTTCTTCGACGATATTCTGCACTGAAAAGATCTTCTAATTTTAATAGTATATATTATGCATTTAGAGAATAAAAATAATGCACGATGGAAATTGTCACCCTAGCCGATGCCAATCGCAATTAACTTGCGAGCATACGATATTTGTTTCACACAGCACGTAAAATTTGTACTTTTATTCCCGTTCCTAGGGAATAAAGTACTGACTTTATGCGCAGTGGGAAAAAAATAAATTACTAATAAATTTACAAATGACATCTGATCCTTATATTAACGAACAGTGAATGAAGATAAAAAGTTGGGGGGAAGGGGATTTGTCAATTGCCACTGCCATGATTAATGCAGATGCTAGTTCGTTAGGCAGTGGCAATTTAACTACGCTGAAAGGGCTACGCGGTAGGGGACTACCAAATATAAGTGCCATTCGTTTCATTTTAAAATGAAAATTACTAACGAATTTAGTATGGTAAATATTGAAATTTAATTGTAGATGAGAATTACCACTAACACATTGCTGGTGCTGACGGTTCATTGGACAGTGACAATTTTACTGCGCTGAAAAGGCCGCAAGTTTGGGTACTTCTAATGCAATTTTAAAAACTAAATTTAACTTTAAATTTAAATAATACAAAAGCTAAAGCTATGAAATCACATAAATTACAACAAATTTAACTAAATTTAATTTTAAATTTAAATAAAACAAAAGCTAAAGCTATGAAATCATACAAATTACAACAAATGCTTAATCTATTCAATTTTTAAGGGTGGGTATACATGAAGGAACAATATAATAAAATATTGTAGCATTAAATAAATATCATAATTAATTGAAGTAACGCTGATAACTCTAATAAATAGTATTTTACTAATTCTAATTACCACTAATTATAGTAAAAGAGAAAGAGAGGTTAATTGTTGAATTGAAAAGAAAAATCACTCACTGCCGCGGATTCCCTCGGTGAAGACGATGGCAGCTTGGCCTCCATCGTCTTTTTCGGCACCTTGCATTCCTCGGAGATCCCTCCGAATCCCACCACATGGGGCTCGAATTTGAACCGCAGACCGAGTGCAAGGCACATAGAAACAACACTGGGAATTTACATTAGAAAAATTAGTTTTCATTTTGCAGAATACAAAAATTTTGTATTGCAAAATGTTTTAATTCTAATGTTGTAATGCCCATTGTTGTTAACTATTTTCGTAGAAACATCTAGATCCTGGTTGAATTCATATCAGCGAATTTGTTTTACTTCTGTAAAAAAAATAATATTTTATTATAATTTAATTATAACAAGAAATGCATTCTGAATACCAATATCACATTTTTCTTTCATTAATTTTTTTTGCTTTAGCAACCTATTCTTTATCTTTTTTAAGCGCAAAAAGCTATTTAACATACAGCTAATCATTAACTAGTTTTTATAAATAAAAAATTATTACTTTTTTATAAAAGGCATTAACAATATTTGGGATCTCCTAATGCTTATAAAGAAATTAATGTAAATGATTAATAATCCCAATAATATAATGTATGTTCAATGAACATATTTTGTACAATGTTTATAAATTTTTTTTTAATAATTTACCTTTTGTTTTTGCACCTTAACCGTTGTCTTTTCTAAGCAACAGAAGATTTCATCAACAGCTGAATATTTGGCTCCACCTAAAATAACACAAATAGCCTTGCTTTAGTAAAAAAGTTAAATAATATTTATAAAAGAAATTGCTAATATTATGCGTAAATGATCTATGTGCATTTATGAAAATACATCAATTTATGATCATAAACTCAAAACAAATAAATAGAATTTGATGCAATTAATAAATGACTGAACTACTGTTTAAAAATTGAACTTCAGTATACAAAATTGTTAATTTTTATATAATCTATGAATGACCAATTTGTCCAATCGCAAAAGAATGCAAAATATTGATAGATTTTATAACATCTAAAAAGATTTTAGTATGTGTGCACATTCGATAAGGATATTTTAGATTTGATAATGCTTATATAATTCATAATTTATATATTATTTAATATATTTTCAATAAATTTACCTTTTACTTTAACCACTGCTAACAGCTGTTGCTCTTTCTACCATAGAATAAGTTTTTCCACCTGCTTCTTTTTTAAATTCAACTAAAATCATACAACAAGCTTAAATTTAGTTAACGATGAAACCAAGTATGACTTAAATGGAATTAAATAATAAATAATTATATTAACCTGAAAATTGAAGAATAATATTTCTTCTTTCTCTGTAACTTTGTATAGCGCTATCAATTTTAGCAGTTGTCCCATTGCTAGGTATTTATTGTAACTTCAACCTCTTTGGTATTTTTTTAGTGCACTATTTTCCTCCACTGACTCATTTGTGTTTGATGGAGACACTTAGGAGCTTCTTTGGATTCAGGTTACTTAATCATTTTCGTTTGCCATTTGAACCTTCATTACTTGGCAACTGATGTTCCTGAAAAATTATGCAGTGTAAGAAATGTTGCTATATTTATGCATGAAATATAATTTAATTCTTAATTTTCACAATTTAATAATTTTTGGTTTTTTATACAACTTATTAAATTATATTTTTTAGGATCTTTCTCTTTACTTCAACCTTTTGGCTTTGAAAAGAATATAATAAACTAATATTTTTTATGTAAAATTGATTAAATTATGCAAGTTTTTAAGAAAAATGTATTTTTATGTTTAAAAAATCCAAACTGTTTGAAAAAATATACAAGATATTAAAGAATTTAGAATACTTAATAAACTTAGAGTAGAAATAAAATTGATGTTTATCGATAAATAAAATAATGCTTAATGCTTTAAGTAATATTTATTTAACTAATTTTCTATTAAATTGGATTTAATAATCAAAACATTATACACATTTTATGTACTTTTTTAATATATAAATGACCAAATGACCAAAGAAACGTATAAAACAATAGAAATCTCAAAACATGTAAGAATTTGGCGCAATAAAGTAATGATCAAACTACTTTTTAACAATGAAACTTCACTTTAAAAAGTTGTTACTTTTTATTTAATTTATGAATCAACAATTATCTTGATGATTGTAAAAGTATGCAAAGTATTATAGAACTTATAACTTGTAAAAATATTTTAGCAAATGTAGAAATACTTTTTAATAAATTTACCTTTTACTTTAGTCACTGCTTGCTTGGCCCTTCTAAGCACAGAATAAATCTATCCACCTGCGCTATTTTTTTCCTTTCATCTAGAATCAAACAAATAACTTAGTTTTAGTAAAAGAAATCAGGAGTAATCATAAAAGTAGTGAATAATAAATAATGAAATTAACCTTCACAATTTTTCTTTCTTCTCCTTTATTTTAAAGTCATTCCACTATCCTTTGTAGCAGGTGTTTCTGTCATTTAACTTCATTATCTTAGAAACTGGTTCAGACTCCGATTTCTTATTTTTGGTTATTGTTTACACCTTATATCTTTGGTATTTAGTGGACCTGAAAAATTGTCAAACGTAAGAAATTTTGTTGAGCTATATCTAAATGTGAAATAAAATTTATTTGTTAATTATGTTAAGTTCAATAATTTTTTTTGACAATATTCATTAAATTAAAATTCATCAAATTGGACAAAAAAAAAAGATTTTCCGAATAACAAATTATTTTTAACATTTGTCGATGAAAATTCTTAAGTACGAATTTTCCCAATTTTTGCAAAATAACTCATTTTTATATTTATTCGAGAATAGAAAATATGTAAAAACATGTTGGTACGTGTAAAAGAAAAGAATACAAAGGGTACCCAACGTATAAGAAACATTGGATCAGTGTTGTTTTGACTTTGCGAATATAGAATTAAATTTTACTTAATATTTGTAAATATCTTATATCTTTATACAACAAAGAATTAATTAACTTAATTGCTGCGATTAGGATCTACACTTTGGTTTACGCATAGTTGAAATATGCAATTTCTCGACACAACCTCATAAATATTATTCTTAAATCTTAACAATGTCTTATGTCTATGATTTTCAAAATTACATTGGATAGGTTTTGATAGTTTAAGTAATAACCTAATTTAAAACATCCAATTTTTGCATTTATACAGGATGCAGCCCTATTAAAGTAATACTCCAAGCTTTCAGCGGTCGCCGGTATTCCTATATATAATACATACCGGTATATACTTATATAGACCGGTATGGCGGTATATACCTATATCTGCCTATATATATATATCTACAAAACACGCCTTCGGCCTTCTCTACCCGTACTATATCATGCTGCGAAATGCAATTTCCGAAATTAAGAATTTGGCAATTATTTGCAACAAAGGATCAATAAATATTTCACTTAAGTCTTAGCCGCCATTTTGTGATGTTCATGATTTTGATTATATAAAGCAGTTTGATAGAAATAATCTAATTTTGGAAGTTTTTTTTCATATGTACCGAAGACGGAATGTGGCAATTGTTTGTTAAAATAACTCAAAAAATGATTTTCTCAGGGCTTACCCAACACTTATGTCCTCGATTTTATGTATTCAGGGCGGTTTTTGGTACAAATAGTCCTATTAAAGCACCTTTGGTGCGAACACTTATGTAACGTACGAGCTACTATTCAACAATCAACGGTCGCCGGTGGAATGCCGCCTCCTTCTCCCGCGTTCACCCTGAACATGTCGCGAGCCGCGGATTGCAATTCCCGGAATTTAGAATTCCACGACAAAATGCTTAGAAATTTTTCGACTACGCGTATTAACTAATTATTGATTTTTTTCTTCATATTGTACAGACAGTTTGCTGTAATTAATGCATAATAAAGCAAAGTAATTAATAAAAAGATGAGATATAATTGATTCTTTGCTTTAATTACGGCCTGCATTGCATATACCAAAGGTATAGACGGAATGTGGCAGTTGTTTGTTAAAATAACTCAAAAAATGATTTTCTGAAGGCTTACCCGACATCTTATGTCCTCGATTTTATGTATTCGCAGGGCGGTTTTTGATAAAAATAGTCCTAATGAAGCACCTTTAGTACGAACACTTATGTAACGTACGCTACCCGTTTAACGGTCGCCGGTGGAATGCCTCCTCCCCCCGCGTTCACCCTGAACATGTCGCGAGCCGCGGATTGCAATTCCCGGAATTTAGAATTCCACGACAAAATGCTTTGATATTTTTCGACTACGCATATTAACTAATTATTGATTTTTTTCATTTTGTACAGACAGTTTATCGTAATTAATGCACAGTAACGCTAAGAAATTAATAAAATGATGTGACAATGAAACATTAGATCTGATTGCTATCTATAATGCGTATAAGGTATAGCAGGATTATGTCAATTTTTTGGTACTATATGGCTCACAAAATACGTTACTCAATTAGGCTTACCCGATAGTTTGTGTCCACGATTTTACGTATTCAAGGTAGATTTTTATAAAACTAGTCCTAATAAGCACCGCCGGTGTGAGCACTTATGCAGCGTAGCTACCCCTTCAACGGTCGCCGATGGAATGCCTCCTCCCCCCACCGCGTTCACCCTGAAAATGCCGCGAGCCACGGATTGCAATTCCCGGAATTTAGAATTCCACGACAAAATGCTTAGATATTTTTCGACTATGGATATTAACTAATTATTGATTTTTTTTTTCATATTGTACCGCCAATTTATTGTAATTAATGCACAATAAAGAAATTAATAAAATGATGTAACAATTAAACTGTTAGATCTGATTGCGATCTACAATGCGTATTAGGTATAGCCGGATTATGTCAATTTTTTTGGTACTATGGCTCACAAAATACGTTACTCAAGGCTTACCCGACAGCTTATGTCCTCGGTTTTATGTATTCAGGGCGGTTTTTGATAAAAATAGTCCTAATGAAGCACCTTTGGTGTGAGCACTTATGCAGCGTAGCTACCCCTTCAACGGTCGCCGGTGGAATGCCTCCTCCCCCCGCGTTCACTCTGAATATGCCGCGAGCCGCGGATTGCAATTCCCGGAATTTAGAATTCGATTTCGATCGACGCCAATATGCTTATTTTTCGACTACACGTATTAATTAATAATTGATTTTTATTTCATATTGCGCAGACGGTTTGTTATAATTATTGCATAATAATGAAAAGAGATAATAAAAGGAAGAGACAATTGAATATTTACTCTGTTTGCGATCTGCAATGCGTGCTCAGTACAATCGAAATTTGAAGAAATCCGTGGCCGTGCGCATGCGTCCCGCGGTATCCCTCCGCACATTTCGTATGCACATCTTGCAATAAAGGCCAAAACTCGCGACGTCATCCCGCGCGCGCGAGTGCATACATTGATACATCAGAGGATTCAGGACACATGCGTACGTAGTTCGCCGCACGGGAAAGAGGAAGAGGCGCTTGCGCGTGCACAGTGTACGCCGTCCTCCGTGCGGTAGGATGCGACGGCCAGTCGCCGCCTCGTCGTCGGGTTCGCCTCGAGACTTGTAGCTGCTCGCGCGGACGCCGCCGCCGCCGCTTCCGACCGCCACTCGGCCGAGCGCCGCGGATGAGTGCGCGGCGACGCGCTCTGCTCTGCCGCCCGAGGCGACGACCACCCCGGCGTCCGGAGCTGTCCGCCTAGCCAGCGGGCCACCCTCGCTGCGACCATGAATCTGCAAACCCTCTTTCAGGACTTCAATCCGAGGTGAGGGCCGCGCGTCGCGCGGTATGGTCTTCTCGTGCCCCCCTTCTTTCCTTGCGATGCGCCGCGACGATTATTTCGCTCGAAATGAGAATCGCGATGTTCCGCGTGCCCCTCTTTATTTTTCGCCAGCTGCCAGCTCCGTTTGTTTTTCGTTCTCGCCTTCTCGGGAGCCGATGTTTACACGCGATTTCGCACGTTCGATGCGAGCGCACGGCACGAGTGTGGGGTTTTTAAGATCATAACCTCAATTCATTATTTTCTAATAATAAACGATCGGCATTGTTGACGTTTGCGACTTTCCTCTTTACGAGTATATTTGTAAACTTGCTCTCGCATTGTCATTTGCTCGTGTAGTCGAGTTTCTGTTCTTCGTTCGGAGTTGAGCATCGTACCTTTCGGAGTTTGCGAAATTTGCATGCTAATGAAAAAAATTTCCACTGTCCTAATACCAGTGAAATTATATAAAATGCTATTTTTAGTGGTGATATTTATTTCTAGCTTTCAAAACAGTGCTAAAGTAATTTGACCAAAAAGTTCAGGATATCAAAAAATTCAGTAACATGAATATTTGGTAAGGGCTTTTTGTGTTCATTAAACAGCGCAAAATTTTGAAGCGTTAGATTAATTAAAAGTTTTATTTATTTTGCTACAAATCTTATATTCGTCAATCAAGAATTAAATTAAAATGTGTTTTTCCTTTACTTAGCAAGTTCCTGGTACATTCCTGTTTAATGGTCTTCACTATTTTGTTTGCATTACGACTTGATGGCATTATTGAATGGAACTATTGGGCAGTATTCAGTCCAATATGGTTTTGGAAAGGTATGGTTATATTGGGTGCTACAGTTGGAAGTTATGTATGGTGGAGACATCCTCACTCACGATTAGAAGGCGACGCATACATACATTACAAGGCCATGCTTATAACATTAGCATTGCATTTGATCTTATTAATGTTTGAGCTGTTAGTTTGCGACAAATTACAATCTCAGAGGCACCTGTGGATTCTTGTATTCATACCATTAATTTTTATCTCCATTGTTTCCATTGCTGTGAGTATTTTAATCAAGTATTTTATATAATGGTAATTTATCTTTAATTGTATAGAAATTTCTACAAAATGCTTAATTTATTTTTTCAGGTATGCATTTGGGCTGTGAAACATGATCGTTCTTTTGAACTTGAACTCTTTTGTGCAGTCAATATTTTGCAGTTTATATTCCTTGCTCTTCGATTAGATGGATTTGTTTCGTGGAGTTGGGAAGTTGTTTTTGTGCCTCTCTGGGCTCTGCTGTGCCTGTCCTTAGTGGCAGTTTTATATGCCATAGTATTTGCCGCTGTTTTATTAAGAACCCCACAAATCAATGCCAGACAAAGAAGAACTTCCTTGAATTCGGCTTTGGCTTATACTTTTCTAGTTGTACCAATACTAGTGTTTCAAGTAAGTCTTATAAAATGTTGGGGTTTTTTTGTTTATTACTTCTAATTATTAATTTTTTTTTTAAAAGGTACTGCTTGCAAACAAATTAGATGAAGACATTAATATCAGCTATACAACCGTAGCAGCTCCATTGCTGTTGTCACATGTAACACTTATTTTTATGTCATTTGGTGCTAAAGGTGGTAATAGATGTGAGTGATTTATAATTTAATTATTGCTTATTTTTTTAGTTAAACTTATTTTAAACGCGTGAAATATAAACTCTACTGTATTTTAATATTTCAGGGTGGTTTGGAATTAGAAAAGACTTTTGTCATTTCCTTTTAGGTCTGTGTCCTTTGTTACAAGAGTATGGAAATATTTCTTACCAACCAAGAAGTGCTCAAGATCAGCCAATTGAACCTATAGTTTTAGAAAAGAATGAAAAAAATATTAAAAAAATAGACTTAACAAAACCTGTTGAACCAATAGTTTCCATAGACATGCCTGATTGATTGTGTAGGCTTAGAAATATTGGATTCTGAAATGAAATTATATTCATATAAATGACTGCTTCAAAAGCACAATTGAAATTTTGCTTAATCAAAAAAACGTAAGTTCTGTCTATGACATGTCAGACAGATGTTGGACAAAAAATAATGTACTCTGTTCTACCTGGGAATTAGAATTGGGAATAATTCTTAATTCTCTATTTATTTTAGACGATAAATTATAGAATTGCATTACTTAATAATATGCAAAGTTTACTCTAAAATATCTACCTAACTGACAAGTACATTGATTAAGGTAAAAGTAGACAAAAATGTTCAATGTGCAATTGACAGTTATAAAAGAAACATTTCTTAAAAATGTATTTGTTTATACAGTTCTTTATAATAATTTATTATAGAATTTTTTCAAAAAATTCATTTCAAAAATGTTAGCATGGCCAATAATCTCAACAGTCTTATGTGATTTGATAGTTCAGGTATAAACATGGAAAAAAATTAACCAAGCTAATTTAATGATCAGATGAACTTAAGAATAAAATCTGTAATTACTTTGATCAAAAAGTTCAAAAATGATTTTGTAAAAAATCATGTTTATAATTGAAAATCAATTTTAATCACCTAATTAACATTATTTATAACAGTAAATTTATTGAAATTTTCTTCAGCTTCAAAGAATCATAATTTAATATTTTTTTTTTTAATTTAATAAATAACTATAGTATACACTGCTATTTTAAAGGCAGATATTGCAAGCATTGCCTACTCTAACAAGCAATAAAAAATATTTAATGATAAATATTCTTTATTTGTAAAGACGTGAATATAAATAATGAAAAAGTTCGAGCTTTGAATTCTCTAGCTTGCATAAATGCTTGAATATCTGTTTTAAATGGAAAAAGAGGTCTAGCAATTGAAACATGTTTTTAGGAATGCCTAACAAAGGTGATTATAAAAATTGGCGCTGAATAGTGTTCCGAAACAAACAAAAAGCCTAAATTGGCAGCTTCCAACTGTTACAAAGACTTAAAAAGCTCATTACTTTCGAATGGCGATTACTTTTGATATCTCAGATTTCATGTCCTGATCAAATCCGCAAAAAGCTTGGGATGTAAAATAATTCTGCGCGTAACTCTGGAAATTTGTTGGATATCCTTTTTTCTGCGACTGTGCCATAAATAAAATTTACTTGGCTCTTTTTTATATTTATTTTCATTTTTTTTTTATGTACATACATATGGCTCAGAAACGGCGCGAAATGTATTATATGAATATTGGCCTTAAAACGAAGAATATAAATGAAATGTAACTAGCCATCGGAACACAAGACTGAGCGCTTTGCATCAATCTATAATATTGCGCATTATATTGCATTGATTTAAAAAACGAGCGAAAAAATAATAAGAGAAAATGAAGAAAAAGAAATTTTAGAAGAGAAGTAGATTAGAGGAGCTTAATTGTTAATGTTATTGAAAAAATTGTAGAGTTATAGATTTAAAAAAATTAATCCTTTATGAAATTGTATATTGGAAAATCGCTGTAAATATCTCGTTGTATTGTATATTATAATTACTACGATTATTGTACATTATTATACATATCTATATAGATACGATGGTTAAAAAATATAATAATTAGCGACGTCATTTTATTTTATATAAAAAGTATATAACATACGTTTAGAGAACAATGGTACGAAATAATAAAATTTCTATTTTTTGGTATCAAGGCAAAATCTGGTTTTATTTGTTAACGTATTGTCCGTTTCAACCGTTCTTCAAATAATATTTTTTATTAATTATTTCTATTTGTGAGTAGAAGTAATTTCTTGTACCTTATTTTTTTATAAACAGAAGAAATGATCATATAATTTCTTTTACATATTATTTTTTATATCAAATTAATTTTTTCTTTTTAATTTTGAATATCGATGCACAAGAACACTTTGTAATTGATAAAAATGTGCTTTTGGCCTGCATAAACTGTCATCAAATTTGTTAGCGTTAAAAAAACTGAAATATTGAAAAGGCTAACTTATTATATATCGTAACTATTTTGAATAAATAAATGAAACATACAATTTTTTTACAAATAACTTTAATATACAGTTTCTTTATAATAAAGAAAAGCGTGCAAATTACATTGTGAAGAAACGAAGTTTACTTCAAAAAATAATCTTATTATAGTATTACTTAAAGTGAATTACGTAAATAATAAAGTTTTTTTAAATAAGATGATTCTATTGAAAAGTATTACAAAGAGTAGTTTAACTTCATTTTTGTTAGGTAATGAGTGAAAAATGTTTAATAGACATTCCGTGTATGTCAGTAAAATTTAATCAGTTTATAAACGGCTTATGTACTAATCATTTTAACCGATTAATATGAAATATCATTTAAAAAAACCAAATGATACACTATAAATATCGATTAAATTGAGAGACTATTTAATTTCTATAAAATTAGTCGTAATTATTTTTTTAAATTAAATTATCGTTTCGAAATTTGAAAATGCTTTCTTAATAATTAATGACTTATGAGTCTACCAATATGGTACATAATTAGGTTGCCAAGATTTTCCAAGGAGCGTTGAAACTTTTACTGTAACTTGTGTCACATCGTATTCAGAGTCCTCGAGAAGCGATGTGTCTAAAATGTACAAAACTTGAAGGCGCTCGCGACAAAGACTTACAAATTTCACCAGTCCGGAGCATCTGAAAAAATATTTAGTTCTTAATGCACTGCAAATATTGTTAATGCTGTAATTATTTTTACGCGAGATTTAATTGGAATATCACACTCGCTATTAATTTGTGTTCGAAATAAGATCATTGTAATTTTCATTAATTCAGTTACTAAAAAATGTTTGAGAATTTGATCGAGGAAATTTTTGTAAAAAACAATTATACAAAATAGAAGTGATTTTTTAGAGAATTTACAAAACTGCGCATAGGAACTAACTTGTTGACTAACTTTTCATTTCTACATAAACTGTCTTAAAAAGAAATTATTATGCGTATCGTTAAGTGTTACAAAAAAAAATCTAAATTTCAACTTGAATCGATAAACTCAGTCATAAATCAATTTGCCTTCAAACCAGCTTTTGTATACAGATATACCGTCAGATGTAGTACTCACGTGATTTCGCAGTCGCCCAGGCCGACGGCGGTGAGTC
The DNA here is from genome assembly GCA_900480045.1 of Eurytoma adleriae. Taxonomy (NCBI): domain Eukaryota; kingdom Metazoa; phylum Arthropoda; class Insecta; order Hymenoptera; family Eurytomidae; genus Eurytoma; species Eurytoma adleriae. The sequence continues at coordinate 25,248 of UXGC01000397.1, forward strand.
GCGAGCAGCCGCGCGCTACCGCGGCCAGGGTCTCGTCGATGGTGTCGGGCCCGTAGGCGCCGACGACGAGCTCGGTGAGCCGGGGCCAGGATTCGCCGGCATGCGCCACCGCCGAGGCCGGCGCGCACTCACCGAAGTACACGTGCGTCACCGGTACGTGGCTCGCCAGCAGCGCGTCGTAATCCTGCGCCTCCGTCAAGTGCGTCAGCCTGCGAATCATTTCAATTTCATTATTACTGCCCTATTATGAAGGTGTGAATTTTATTTAAATAATTTTGATCGATTTATTAATAATGATATAAGTAAGTGAGATGTTTTCGTAGTTACTTCGGTAGAAATAAGTCATGCTTTTTTAGTTTTAGTGTAACCAGGTTTTAGCGAGTAACTGATATTTTTATGGCTAAAACATCATCTCATTTCAGGGTGATATCTAGTTAACTACGTATATTTCTGTTTAATATACTATTGATATTTCATAACTTAATGTACAAACAAGTTGCAATGGTGCGTTAAGATATATAATCCATTTTTTTTTTAAATAACAAAGGCTTTAAACATTATTTTTATAAAATATAAATCAGTTTAATTTTCTTAACAACTCTATAACTACTATAAACATGTACATAACTTATAAATAATTATATGTAACTTTTATAACTTAAACGCGCCTAAAAAGGTGAGTTTATTTAAAATAAAAATGTTGCAATTACAGGACGAAGTTGACGTCGGGCAAGTGGTTCGAGAAGGTGAGCCAAGCATCGGAGCTGACGTTGACGGGAGGCTTCGTGTCGGGATGCGCCTCCACTCTCAGGGTTTTCAATTGGAGCGCCCCGTTGCTCAGCGTCCTCAGCAGTTCGTCGCTGAGCAGCGCGTACGACAATGACAGTTCGCGTATGCTGTCGCAGCGATTTGTCAGGCTCTGAATTCCTTTGGAAAAAATCAGTTTTTTCTTTTTTGCTCTCAAAGGTACGTTTTTTTTTAATCGTTAAGTTTTAAGTTTAGATTTGGACAATTATGTTTATTATATAATATAGTAGCAATTAACAATTAATGAGTTGTATATTTAACGCAGAATTTTTTTTTAAATTGGATCATACCTTTTGTCGGTGATCTCGAGCTGTTTTTGTTTGCGTAGGGTAAGTAAAGAGTGGTCGGATCGTTGAGCGCTGAAACCGCCAAAAATGGCTCGTCCATGTGAAACATCAGTTCGCTCGTGTCTTCGTGCAAAGACTCCTCGTCCGAAGACATCGTTAGAGCCGTGGAAAAATGATCGCTATCGACGTCGACGAATTTCGACTGATCGTCGTTTATGAGGGCGACCATCTGCAATAATATTACGAGGGGTGTAAGTAAAAATATTGATTTTATTAAAACTAAAAAATATAAAATGATGTCCAGTTTATCATACTATGACTAATTTTCCTTAAAAAACTAAAAACACTTTACATTTTCCATACAGAAAGTATATTCCCTGTAAAATTTACAAGAAATTCACCGTAAAAAATGCGGAATTTAATAATCTTTCGTAAATGTACATTTTAGGTCATGCAATTATTTTTTCTCCTTGTAATTTTTCCAAAATTCTATTCGCGTACGAAATTTGACGTATTTTGTGAATTTTAAATGAAATTATGTGTGCAAAATTTTAACGACTTTCTGTTAAAAGAAAAATAATAAATAAAAAGACCGTTTACTTCCCACTGCTGTAAATACCAACAATTCAAAGGCACTATATACTAATTCAATTCGCAACCCCGCACTTAATCCAACGCGCGCGACACTCGCCCCAAAATTTCCGAACCACCTCTCGAAATTAAAAAAAAAAATCCTAAAAATCTAGAAAAAGAGAAGGATTACTGTGACGCGAAAAGAAAGAATCGAGCCCGATCCTCGGCGAAGTGATCGCGCGCTACTCGGCGGACTCCGCGGTCTCGACTGGGCCAGGCAGGTATTACGGCAAGGATAAAGCCGCAGGATAGAAATAGAATGCACGCTCTCGTCCCGTTTTTTCTTTCTCCTATCGCTGGTCTCGTGCGGCCGGCACGTGAGTTCGCCACCACGCGTCAAAGCCACGCACAGTCTACAGGGGTGTGTAGTTGTAGAGTTGTAGTTGTGCTATATATACGTATATACACGGGCCTATGGGGCGTCGGTCAAGTACGTACTCGGCTCTCGGCAATTTCGCAACCAGTTGCGATTATTCCAACGAGTTAATGAGGCAACAGTAGTCGGCCGACGCGGAGCATTTGGATTCCTAACGAGAGAGCGGGGAGAATACGCGATTCTCTAAGATGAGGGATGGTTTATAATGTACATGGTGAAATGGATGAAAAAATCGAATTTTTTAAGATAAATTTATCACTGGCTTGTAATTCCTATATAATTGTTTTATAAAAATTAAGATAACTTTGGGTCACACACCTTTAAAGGGTCCATTTTATTTGATACTGTTAAAATTGCCAATGAGCTACTAAATTAGGCACTTAAGTTAATTGGTCTCGACATAGGAACATAAGTGGATGTTGCTTTTAAAAGATCAGTTTCGTTGAAACAATCTATAAAAACACATTTTTGTTTTGCTTCCGAAAAAACACACGCATTTGTCGGTATAGTATTCAATTTACGATTTCATCTCACTATCAGGTCACAGCGAATTGCAGCGAATAAGCCTCGATACAAACCCGGGACGGCTAGTATAAAAGTCTTCTGATCTATATACACTATATAGCTACTTGGTTTTATCTATTTATTTTAACTACGAATAAATTGTTTTCAGTGAATGCAATAAAACGTTATTCTACTAGAAACTATAGGCGTTCCATGATACCTACATACGCTGTGCCAGTCAAATATTTCTCGAAGTCGATTAAGTAGATACAGACAGTGTACGGTAAGACCAGCGCTGCAGGTGAATGTTGCATTGCATTATATTAATTACTTCTTTTAGCGTTCTATGAAAACAGTTACACTATTCTACAAATTAAAAAGTTGTTCATCATGAATTATAAATTTAATTTAAAAAAAAAAAAATAACCGTACAAAATGAGCATGTATACGAAAAGTGCAGGTATAGTAGATAATTGTGCATTCGCAGTCGCAATCATAATATTGTACGAAAAATCCAATCCGTTCTTTTGCGACTAATTTAAAAATGAAAACCGCAAGCACGAGCCGTCCGGCCCAGAATCCCAGAAAGTATCGCAGACACGTTTCCCGTCGGCCGAGCAGCGCGCGGAATTCCCGCGCGGCCGGTGAATGGCGCGCTCCCGCGCGAGAGGTTGCGCTCGCGGGACGCGCCCCAGCACGTGACTTCGGGCGCGGGCGTCCTGTGTGCACTGGCGAAAAGTAAAAGGGTGCCTTTTCCGCGGCCTTGAGCTAGAGCCGCGGCACGTGACGCCGCGGCCAAACACGTGAACGCCTCCGATTTGCGATAATCGCGGATATGGGACGCGCGAGAGAGAAGGGAGCGGCGAGGTGGTTTCGCTATATGCGCGTGGGCAAATCCACGGTGGGTTTTAACTTTTATCGAATGGTTTTCGAAGTGCACTTTCGACGCGCTTAAATAACGCAGAAGCGATATTATGCTTCACGTCAGCTTGTTTATGTGAAACTTGGGGAGGGGGTGCAATTGCGCGCGTGAATCGGACCAGTTTTAATCACTTTTCAATTATTTTAAAATGCTTGGAATTTTAGATAAGAGAATATTTTAGATTATTAATATGAAAACACATTTTTTTTCAATTGCTTAAAGTGTCTGGCAGATTAATGAAAAAATAAAGTAACTGCCTGTAAGGGATGCATTACTACAATCTTCGAAAAAAATAAAGTCAGTGTAAATTAAAAATAAAGTCTTGCTGTAACTTATAAAAGAATATCCTTTACCATATTTTGCTTTTTGTAGATTTACTAAATAATGATTTTTTAAAAAATTTATTCGCACTTTCATGAAGATAAGGTAAACTTTGTTGCTTACGTCGTTTCTCCACAAATTCGTTTTACATTATTTTCCTTGCAGACGATTTTTCATTATAATGTGCAAGTCGTAAGTAAAATAATTTTAAATAAAAAAGAAATTGTCAATTACATTTCAAATTGTTATATAATTAAAAATTAAGGCATCAAATTGAATTTGTATCCGATTATCGGCTTAATTGGCTTAATTGATTTTAATATTACATAACTGATGAAGGAGCTGATGACAAAGAGTATCGATTTTGATAAGTCCGAAATTACTACAGGTATTATTTATCGTTATATATTAAAAAAAATTGCACTGATAAAACGTAGTACTTTGAACTACATTAAAACAAGTAAATCATGCACGTTACAGAAAATCATTTTAGTGTTAAAATAAAAGGACTTTATGTAATTCGTGGCAATGAATGAACAAGTCGTAAAACATAAATTTATATACGTACCCTAAAAATTATGTAACTAGCGTTGCTTCCACGCGTATTTTCTACGGTGGTTCGATTTTTGCAAAGGACACAATACCAATACTCCAAAAATTTGAAAAAATCTTCGTATTAACGGTGCGACCCATTCGTCGTACACTTAAACGCCTGATAGCGACTATCCTTTCCGATTGATGGCACACGTTTCTAACGGTCGCAGTTAATTCGTCTTCTGCTGCGTCTGCAAATGGATGAAGGTCCTCGCCATGTAAATTCTGCAAAACAAAAGGAATAAATATTGATTTTGTTAGCTGCCTGCAAATGCCTCATTGCGCAAGTGCAAATGAGTGCAAATTTAAGAAAAGCGATTATTATTAAAATCATTTTTAAACCAATTTAGATTCACATGTTTTCTATAGCTAATTTTACGTATTGTCAGTTTTCCAAAATGTTGGTAAACTTTTTTTTTGTTATAAATGTAATCAGTCTCTTTATTGAAAAAGTTATCAATCTTTTTAATAAATATGATGTCATTTGCGGTGCATCCAAGGCTGCAAATAAGATTATATGTATATCCCCTGCAGTATATACTGATAAACATGGTGATTGACTATATATATTTCACGCGATATTAGCGTGCACATTACTTTTGTCGTATTTATCACCGTGAACCAAGTTCAGAATCAGCCAATTAAACTATCCTCGTAATTTTTTTATCAAAACTACTTTTTAACGAGTTTTACTACGAACGTGACGTGCGACAGCTCGTATCTACTATATATCTGTATTAGCGCGTAATGTGCAATCGTGACGTCTTACAAATTTTCGAAGACCATTAACTTTGCCAAAAATTATAAAATTCTAAAAACATCTATACATCTGACAATCTAAAATTTAAAACGAAATTTGTTCTTTTTCATATGCATGTTCGCATATTATATCGTTGCTTCCTACGAAGACTATAAGAGCATCTCAAAAAAGGCCTGCCTTAATGTGTCATTTTTAAAGCACTAGAGCAAACTAAACTTTTCGAGAACCTGATAAAATTAGGGCCAGATACATTTATTTCACTCTTGTACTCTAAAAACAGCAAATTAAAACAGACCTTTTTTAAGATCTGTTAGTCCTCATAAGAAGCGACGATATATATCCAGACCAAATTTTTTATTACTTTCAAATTTTTTATTCTCCTCAGCGGGCGTCCTCCTCGAGAAGAAGCACGCACTCAGCACCTGGGCATCTCGCGGAGTATTGCGGAGCGCGTAACGCACGCGCGCCGGCTCGGCGGCGATCGTCCGCCTCAGGCTTCTACGCAGAGGCTGCGGCGGCGGCGGCCGATTAATCGGGGCCACGTGCCGGGCGCTCGCGTGCAGCCAGCGCTCGCCGGAGTCGCGTGCGAGGACGCGGCGGTATAGGACGCTAAACCCCCCGGTAACCCCCGCGCGCTCGCTAATTGACCAGATTTGCCGGTCGATGCTCGGGGATTTGAGAACGACAGCTCACCTGGCCGATGTGCGCCTCTTTCTTTTTGTACTTTGATATATATGTTATGTATTCACAATTTGAGACTATTAGGACTTTTTTTTTACTTTGATGCTTGCAATGCCATTTTAATGTAAATTTTATAAATTTTACGGTTTTTCTTCTTACACTACTAGGAGACGAAGATATTTTCAGAAAAATGTACTCGCTTTGCGACGATTTTTATTACACCTATAATTTGCGTTTAATTTTTACTGAATAATTCTCTCCGTGCGTTGGTTTTAACGTTTTCTAATTTTTAAATATTGTAGCGAATTAATTGTTGCGTTTACTAGGCGAAGTGTGGATATTCATTAATCTTGTGATAGGATGATTTTAAAAATAGCAATATTGATTTTTGTATAGGGATCATTTGAAATTTTGAAAATCAAAAATATTTTTTCTGAATTATTACTTATGACTCACATCTCGAATGAAATGTGAAAATACGCAAGACAAGTTAAAAAATGTAAATATGTTAGAAAAAGTTAAAAAACTGAAAAATATAGTATTGCCCAATTACGAAAGTTTAAACAGTATCGGCATTGAGATGGAATATTCCCATTCGCGAATCCAAACGTTTGCACAACGTCCGCAACATTTTCCACTCTCCCGCGTTTGTAAGAACCATCACCACACCTCGACACCTTTATATACAACTGCTCCGCAAACTTTGCGCAGCATCGCGAAAGAAAAGATCACTCGCAAGCCAAAAAAAGGTCCACAAAATCAAACCTTACAAAATCGAAAACTTCAATAAAGGATCCGTCTACTGTCCGTCAGTTGCTCCGGACATAAGCACCGGAATCACTGCACACACGTCTTTGTGAAGAAAAAGAAGAAGAAGAAGAAGCACTGCAATCCGGTGAAGCCACGGGCGTGCGAGCTGCGGGTGTAGGCGCACGTCTTAGTGTCCGACGGCAGGTGTGCTGCGAACGTCTATCAAGCGCGCGTTGAACGCCAACGGGCGCCCAGGCTCGCAGCGGAGTCACTAACTGGAGTCGCGACGACCTATCGTCGCCGCATTCGCATCATCATCTCTGCCTGCGCTGGCGGGTTGACGCACGCGCGCCGGCCGCGCGCTCGCACCGTCAGCGCGACATCGGCACTCTGTATACCTGCTTAAGTCGATTGCACGTGATATTAGGACCTTAAGTAAGGCTGTAGGAATTGGGTAGGGTCAAGTGTTTCACCCTATATGGAGAAACCAATTATCAGCTCCACTTTCCGAATTTTCAAGATATTCGAATTATTTATTATTAAATGTCCTTTTTCCGGGGAGAAGTACTTAAGTCGTTTTCCCAGGAACTATAATCAGAAATACAATTTGTGGGTTCTTTACGACGCGCATAATGAAGTTATACCCTTTTGCCAGGAACGTTGCATTTTATGCCCTTATGATCGTGGCGTTTTTCCGTTGAAACGCTGCAGTCATTTTTTATAGTGCCCGAACCCTTCAGAGGTTCACAATTTTCGCAAAAAAGAAACTGAATTATGCCCTTTTACCGCCGGAAGCCGGAAAAATATACTACACCCATGATTTCTCGATAGTACAATTTTCTCATTCAGATCTCGCGCTAGAAGATCAGAACAATTACTACGCGGAGAGCAGTTATCAGTAAAAATTTTAATCCGCAAAAATCTAATCTGTACGCAAAATGAAATCGAATCAAGCTCAACTTGAAATTGGAAAAGTTCCTTGAAATCAGCTGACTTCGCTTTCGTAATGAAACTCGAGTGCTACTCTTTACCACTGTGTACTTTACGCAAGCACATCTTACGCTACGATGGGTTTGAACCGGTGTCCTCTCGCTGTGATCCAATCACATAATGCTTATTTACGTCATAGCGAGCTGCGTCAACGAATATAAAATTATCGCCACTTTTTACCAAAATTGTTACATTATATACGATATAATTTAGGAGGACAATTAAGTAAATTAAATTTAGTAGAAGTTATCCACGAAGATTGCAATTTTTACCAAATTGTTAATTTGATTCCAAGTGAATTATTAGTACCTTTGTAGTAATTAAAAAAAAAATTCTAAGAGAAAAAGAGTTGCAATTTTGACTTATAGGGAACGAACAAAATCGTGGTGTTTCCGTGAACGGATTCGTCTGACGCGTCGTGACCTTATCTACTTCAGTCACGTTTCTCCGCTAATCAGGAGGGAAGGGAGATGAATAGGTGTCCATACATAAAATCGAACGTTGTAGTCGCGCATGAATGAAGCACCTGCACATACTAGATACTGCACAACGTCATTCCGCTTTTTTATGCGTTGCAAGCAGTGATATAAGCGGAGCTAAGTAGGATGATGATGCACTCTATTATCCTTTTTTTTACCGTGAGCAACGGTTTGTTGATTTTGTAATTGAGTTTGCCGATTAATTATAAAAAGTGGAAAGCATTATAAGTTACTGAGTTCATGTAAATACCATGAAGTAAACAATAAAGTTTAATCATATAAATTATAACTTATTCTTCGTAAGATCTGCCAAATAGAAGTTTCACTTCAATGTTTACGATTTCCTAAATAATACCTTTTATAATAACATGTTACTATCCATTTACTAGATCAATTTAAAAAATATTAAATATTGGAAAAAGAAAAAGAATGTAATGTTATCAATTATACTTTTCAATTCTCTAATGTCCATATATTTATTCGTAATATCTTTCAGAAAGTAAATAATTTTTAGTGTGATACATCACGATGATCACACATAAGTACTTATTTAGTGTATTAACTTTTTCAAATTGAGACTTTTACTATGATAATAAAATTTTAAATGTGCCGCTTTGTACCGACGGTGACGCAGCGACGCCTGTTTTACCCAAAGGCGGATTTGTATAGCACGGCCAATTATCAATTTTGTATCAGCCTTTAGGCCACGTTTTGAGGGAAGGGGGGCCGCGACAGAAACCTACCTTTTCGCTTGTATATCTCTTTTGGACGGTACGTGATCGTATGAAAAATCCGCGATTTTCCGAATAATCTTACAATATAAGACAACAATTAAACTTTTTATAGATAAATAAATTACCCTTCTTTGTGCTAAACATTATATTTTTCAAAAAAATGACTTTAAACATATTTATTTTTGTGTTCGACGATAGAGGTTAAGTGACGACTCCCAACGTGTAGTGTTGTTAAGTTTTCTTGTTTTCTGTTTCAGTTGCTTAACAAAGCATAAGCAACATGTCGATCCGACCAGTATATAGGCCCAAAATCGTCAAGAAGAGGACAAAGAAGTTCATCAGGCATCAAAGTGACCGATATGACAAACTAAAGGTAAGAAACTAACAATTTGATGACATAACCTCTACTACAATTTCCTGATTCCTTATAGTAATTTAATAATTAAAGTGTCATGGACCCTAAATTTGAAGTTCTTCTAATTAAAATATGTTTTCAGCGTAACTGGAGGAAGCCCAAGGGTATTGACAACAGAGTACGTAGGCGTTTCAAGGGCCAGTACCTTATGCCCAATATCGGTTATGGTAGCAACAAGAAGACTCGTCATATGCTCCCAACAGGATTCCGCAAGGTCCTGGTACACAATGTCAAGGTAATCTTTACAAACTGAATAAATTTGCTTAAAAAATTAAGTAGTAAATACCTAAGGTTGCAAAATTTATGACTGTAATAAGTAGAGAAACTGTTGTAAAGAGCTGCTATTTATATAATATTATTTATAATTTATTTTTTATTTTATCTAATAAATTTTATAATTTAGAGTTATAATGTAGAAGCACATTTTAGTCCTAAGAATTTATAAAAAAATTTGGCATCTACAATCTCATTTTTCAATAAATATAAATCATAAAATAAATAATTGCATTGCTTGGTAACAAAGCTGAAAATATAAAAACAATTTTAGAATAAAATTCAGAAAATCTAAGATAGCAGTAGATTTAAAAATTCTTTTAGACTGATATTTAATTAAATTTATTTGCAATAAATTCATGAACTTTGAACTATTAAACTTGTTAGAAATTCAGACTAATTTATATAATATTTCATTTAAGATTGATCCTAAATTTGGAGCATAAATCTGTATAAAACTTTATTACTTTCAAAACACATATTAATGAGAATTATTTGTAACAGTGAAATGAAAAAGAAAAAAATGTTCCCATCTTTATTTAATATTCTAGTGTAGTTTATTTGTCAAATAAAAAGATTTACATGAATATTAAATAATTTATACCGAAAATAAAATTATTAAAACCTTAACTTATCTTCTTTTAGGAATTGGAAGTCCTGATGATGCAAAATCGTAAATTCTGTGCGGAAATCGCTCATGGAGTTAGCAGCAAGAAGCGCAAGTCTATTGTTGAACGTGCACAGCAATTGTCCATCCGAGTGACGAATGCTAATGCTCGCCTTCGTTCTGAGGAGAACGAATAAATTAAAGTTTTTTAAAATACATAACGTACTAAAAAAGAAAGCACAGACTTTTTTTTATTCTATTATCCTTCAGTTTTCATTTGAAATATATTACATTTAAAAATTAAAAAAAGGCAGAAAGTACCATAGTCTAAAATATTGGTTAAAGCAAAAATCTTTAAAATATATCTTAGAATAGTTAAATAGCTTATCAAGGAATGTAAACATACATTTTATTTATAATTCACATAGATACGTGAAATGCAGGGAATTACACTAATGTTCCCTGTTCTACATACGTATTATCCACTTTTAAAATGCTTTTTTATCTACAATTAAAAACAAAATTTAAAATGAATTATAAGAGTAAAATATTCCCTATAAGAAAATAATATTGCAACAGCAAAGCATTTATTAGGAAGAATGCAAAGCAGATTTAACAAATTTTTCCTAGTTATCAAATTCTCCTTTAGTTATGAAATAATTTTTAGATGATTCTCTAATTTCCTGAAAGAAATCAATTTACCTAATACAAATTTTACTTGCTTTTTTATATTTAGAATTATTAGAATTATAGATATTCTCTTTTTTAAAAGTTATATTTTTATAAAAGCCTCATTTTCGTCACTTTCTACAAGGCACAAATATAAAACGACCCTTAATGCACCTCAACTCTTCGCTAATTCACGATGAAATCGGTTCGAAGTGGAAACAACAACATACCGACAATACCAACATATACGCAGATAAATATACGTCACCATTGCCATGCCGGTTCATAATAACAATATAAAAATATCAAATATCTTTGAAGATTACTTGCTACCAAAAGTCGCTCGATAATTAGCTTATAAATAGTTTGAATAGTTGTCTCTTAAATTAGTGTTTTTTTTCACATCATTATATTTGGTACAAATAATATTTTATGAGGTATGTTAGAATGTATGAAAATAAAAAAGAAATTTTTCGTAATTATATATTGTTGCAGTAATAATAACCTTATATGGCATTTTTTAAATTTTAAAACTGTTTAATATTGATACTGCCAATTACACGATAATTTTTATGAAAATTTGTTTAGGAAATGACCACCAAAACTGCAGCTGATTGGTTATACAAGAAGATAGTTCTTCAAAGTACCTCCAATACAACTCTAGTGCAAAATTTGAAGTCAATATTGGAAACAGGAGAGCATTCTGATGTGACTCTTATATCTAGTGATGGAAGTGAGCATAAAGCTCATAAAGTAATATTAGCATGCAGAAGTAAAGTTTTTTCAAGCATGTTTAAATATAATATGACAGAAAGCCGAGATAACATAGTAAAAATCAAAGATGTAGATAAAGACACCTTAGAAGCAGTGTTAGAATTTTTGTATACTGCAAAAGTTGAAAACTTATTACAAGATAAAGCTGAACAATTATTAATAGTTGCAGATAAATATGAATTCAATGATTTGAAAGATCAATGTATTCTTCTTATTTCTGAAACTATAACAAATCAGAATATTCTGCATTTGCTGGAGCTTGCTTATGGTTATAACATATGTGATCTAAAGCTAAATGTTAAAAAATATTTTTTTCAGAACTACAAAGAAATCTTGGTGATTCAGGGCCGTGAAGCTTTTAAAAATCTGTCACGGGATGTTATAGATGATTTGTTTCATGATTTTTTAATATTATAGTCTTTACAATTTAAAAAGTGTATATATATACAATTATACACCCACTTTTAAATGAAAATTCTAATGAATAACATTTAGCTTAATATTAGATAATTATTTTTTATAAAAATTAAAAACATTTGTGAATGGATAATAATAGTTTTTTCAGAAAAAATATTAAATACAGGTACATAATTTTAATGAATATTATGAAACTTTTGAATATAGAATTTAGAATAATATGTTAATGAGGCAAGGTGCATCTGTTGCGTTTCAAGGAAATTTTTTTTAAATGATTAGAAAATAATTACATTTTGTTATAATTATAATTTATGTGTATGAAAACGTTTGTCCGTATTATAAGCACCTCAAAAATGCGATACTTATACACAATGAAAATCTTATTTTAAATACAAAATTAATTTGCACTATAAAAAAGTAATTTTGTCTACTTATTTTGTTATTTATTTATAATTTTGAAAAAGCGCCGTAGTCACCTAATTGGCGAAAAATTTGCAAGTTTGGCGCTATTCTGTTGCCACCTATGGGTCTGATTTGCGAAACTAAGGCGCCGCCACCGCCACGGCCGGCCAGCCACGCTCTACGGTTGTAGGATTACAATATCACACATTATAGTTGTCGCAGCGGTGTATAACGCACTAATCGGTTTTGTTTTCGGTTAGTTATTATTTTCTGTAAGCAATTTCACCGCAAAAATATATTATGGGAGACCAAACGATACAAGCGAAACCAGCTGAAAATACAGGTTTGTCCATTTCCCAGACCCAGTGAAACCCTTTTTATTGAATTGATTGAGAAGCATAACAATTCTCTCATTGCAGACGTCAATCAAGATGAACTTATCCTTCAACAACAAAGACGCATTGAAAAAGAGGTTATTATTATTTGCTTTATGTGTAAATGTCAAGAGCAAGGTTCTTTTAATCTAAAATCAGAGGCTCTTGCGGGTCTATAATTAAATGTAAACTAATTATTGATTTTTCTTGCTTAAAATTGTCTTACTTTTTCGTTTCCGCAGATACAAGAGACAATATCTTTAGTTGGTGAGAAGGAATCTTTAAAAGCTTTAGAAAGTGAATATACAGAGGATTTAGTGTACTTGTCTAAAGCAAAAATTTTAGCACAAAAATATTCTTTCTTTAGAAGAACAAGGCCAGATGGTAACTGTTTCTTTCGAGCCTTTAGCTACGCTTACTTGGAGAAACTTATAAACAATAAAGAAGAATTTGAAAAATTCAGAGAATTAGCACGTAAGAGTAAAGATGGTTTAGTCGAGCTAGGATTTCCTGAGTTTACCGTAGAAGACTTCCATGATACTGTGAGTAATCATTCGACATACACAATATCATTTAATTGCATATGTAATTGATATTTAATTTGATTAAATATTGAATCATTGTAGTTCATGGAAGTTATTGATAGAGTTCGTGCAGGTGGTGAAAATAGTCATAATGAACTCCATAATCTTTTCAATAATCAAGAATATTCAGACCATGTTGTAGTTTACCTTAGGCTAATAACTTCTGGTCAGCTTCAAAGAGAAGCTGAATTTTATCAACATTTTATTGAAGGTGATCGTACTGTAAAAGAATTTTGTCACCAGGTTTGTATTGTAAAATAATTACAACTTCATTTCCACTTTAATTATTGCACTTTATACATGTTTTTTGTCTTCATTTATTATTAGAAGTAATTAAATTTAAAGTTGTTAAAATCATAGTTATTAGATTAGATTAACACCTTAATCCAGAAATCTAAACCAAAATTAATTTTTCAGGAAGTAGAGCCAATGTTTAAAGAATCTGATCACATTCATATTATTGCTATGAGTACCGCTTTAAATACGGGTGTACGAGTGAGATACATGGACAGGGGTGCTGGTCATGAAGTAAAAGCCCACGATTTTCCAGAAGGATCTACCCCGTCAGTTCATTTGTTGTATAGACCTGGCCACTATGACATTCTTTATCCGTCATAAACTTGAAATGTAAATGTTCCTTTCGATTCCCTTTGTATGTAAGAGTGAAGGAACTATAAACCTTCTCTTTTGTATCTCACGTTTAAATTTAAATTGGAAAATTCATAAATTCGCTTTGTAAGAGAGGTGGAATAATCTCTATTTAGCAATTAAAAGGAAAACATTTTTAACAATGAAACTACAATGTAGCCAATGTAACTATTTTATTATATTTTATATAAGATTAAAATCGATTTTAAGAGTTGTCATTATGCTTGTATAAGATTTTTAGAGTAAGACTAGAATTGCACGACTGTTTTTTTTTAAATATTTCAATTAATTTGTAAAATATCAAGTTTTTCACGACTTTCAATTATATATATTTTGTGAAATGAAAATAAACAGATTTATTATAATATGAATTATAAGTATTCACGAATTTCACGTAATTTGTATATTTATGTTAATTAAAATTTATTTAATTAATTAATCGTCTAAAATTGAAAAAAGTAATAAATTTTAAGATTTATATTATGAACGTGTCTGTATGATTTTATTAAGTCAATATCAATGTTTGTTCATTAATTTTTTAAATTGACCAATGATGCGCGTGCGCGGTAATTTTATCAACATGGCGGCCCCCGGAAAATCGTCAGTTTATTATTGTTTACATTTGTTACTGTAATGGATGCGCGAAAGAGGAGCAAGAAATATGTATAATTAAACACTGATTCTTCTAAATTTTTAAACGATAGATGATACTAATTAACTAATGTTTCAAGAATGAACAGATGATATATTCAACAACTTATTGTTGCACCTAAAATTAAAACCCTTGCAACAGCTAAATAAGGGTCAAACTCAGATGAATTAAACAATTGAAAGGATTTTAATAATACATTATTAACTGCTGGAAAAGCAGAAATTTTCTGCAAATATGACATCTGCTTCAAGTACTAGTGCTCGCAGCTTATTTGTAGAGTCTAAAATGCGACTCGCTGATAGAGTTCAAGTGAATATCAATAATATTGCTTCACTAGCAAGACAAATCCAGAGAGGATCTAAAAGTAGTGAGGTAAAAGCATGTAAATTATAAATTCTTAAATCTTTATTCATTTTTAAATAAAATTACCATGTCTTTTTTATTCATAACCTTTCAACTGATTTACAGATTTTGATGCAGTCAGCGAAAACTTTTGCTCAGCAGGAAACAGTTCTTGAAAGCGCAGAAGCTAATCTGAAAAAATTATCTCTAATAGCAACTCACTTAGAATACCAAATGAATGCCATAGACCAAAGCTCCGCAAAGTTAGAAGAAGTGACTGAACAAGTACGAGCAATGCAACGATAAATCCAAATTTTATATATACAAATGTATATTATAGTGATATTTTATATATATTAATGGTTATTGATAAATTCACTATTTATTAATGTTTCTTTGTAATTAATGTAAGTGCAATTTTTTTTACTTTAAGATTTTACTCAGTAAATTATTTAAAAAATGGCGAATATGTTCTACAATATAATTTATTGTATATTATAGATTTCAAATTTTTATATTGTTTTTATTTATGTTTTGTTAGCAATGATAATAAGATTATAAAGAAAAAAGGTCTAATCAGTTATTGAGATTAATTGAATTTAATTTCATTTTGTATTGGTCAAATGAGAATAGATATTAAACAGTTTATTATTTCATTTTTGGTATTGCACTTGAAATGCTAAAAAATGGTTCAGATATTGATAAAGTTGAAAAAACTATTTGATATAAAACCAAAGTTGACTCAATTATCCTTTTAAAATTTTCGAAACGTTAAAGAAAACTAATAGAAAAAAGCATATTTCTTGCATAGAAAAATAGAACAATCCAAATTTACTTATGCTATGAAGTCATCACCGTGAAAGTTTGTGGTATCTCGTGTGCAAAGAACATAATTAGGAGATATACAAGATCTCTTAAGATCTTCACATGGGGAATTACTGTTATATCTGTTCAAAGAGAATTACTTATCAAAAATTAAATACTTGTGATTGCGGGATTAAAATGAATGATAAATTCAACCTTATTTATCATGAATTACCCTGTCATATTTAATTGTACAATCTCTTATCAGTGTCGCGAAAAAT
Source organism: Eurytoma adleriae (assembly GCA_900480045.1). Lineage (NCBI taxonomy): Eukaryota > Metazoa > Arthropoda > Insecta > Hymenoptera > Eurytomidae > Eurytoma > Eurytoma adleriae. The sequence goes on from UXGC01000397.1 coordinate 41,328, forward strand.
GCCCCTGCTTGGGCAGATTTGCATCTCTGTAATAAATCTAAATTTATATTTATTATTAATATTCATTTATCGTAATGAAGCTTTTTAATATCTCTGTAGGTATACATAGAAATTTCTCAATTAATAACGAGAAGCTTTATGAAGTTATATTGTAACTAATAATAATAGTGAAATAATGTAGGGGAAAACCTGATACAAAGGGCCACTTATAATCACGTTTTATTATTGTCAATTAATGAAAAAAGTTAACAGAAAGAATTAAAAGACAAAAAGATTAATTTACATTTTTTTAAACACATAAAACATTTCAGAATTATCTTCTTTTATTAGTTTAACTTGTTTTAAAATTAATAAGGAAATGTACACGTCAATAAGATACGATCAACTGAATAAATAAAAATAGAAATATAAATATTATTATCCTACTGAAACGATAAAAGTTAATTGATTGGCATTGAATAAAACGACTGGCAGATAATAATCAAAGTGTATTAATGAAACTGTATGATAACATACAATAAGCTTTATCATCATTCTACGCGTGTAATTTATATAACGCTACAAGAAACCTTTCTCAATTATATTTAATTACTTATTTTAATTAAGATTTTTAATGTAATCAAAAAAATGGATCAACCACGTTCCTATCAGTATCGATTGATGAAATTCATTGTGCTGTTAACGTCATATTGCGTCGACACTGATTAAACCTATCCCCTGCTAGAAATTAAGTATTAAAGGGGATTAATAAGGATTAAAGTGTAATCTTGAATCCTGAATCTGAATACATGTTAATTACATTGTTTAGATTTTAATCCTTATTAATACATTTTAAAACTCAATTTCGAACGGGGACATCCGCAAAGAAAGTCAAAAAGCTCTTAAATTTTTATACCGATGGATTATTGCAGGGAATTAAAAATGTGGTGGACCTGATTGATACAACATATTCGCGCACTAATAATAAAATAAATTGAAAGTAATTCATATAACTGCCAAATTAAATAAATTATGCAAATTCTGAAATTAATCACGATCCGCACATTATCAGCAATAATTAAAAAAATTTTATTCGACTCAGTTTCACTAAATAATTGAATATGGATGTAGCGCGCTATATCTTACAGTAACATCAGTATCATAATATGTAGATCTTCCAGATAGTGACTAAGAATGTCCCAATAACCCAATCTTTTTTTCTTAAAAATAGATGCACTATAAAGTGCAATACTTCAATTAGTCAAGACTGGCGCATGGAAGATTTTGATTAAAATAAGCGATTTAATATATTAGTCAAAAAATGTTAGCTGTAATGCAATATAATAACATATTGCGTCATTTATAGCTTGACAATATTTTTTATGGAGTGACGGCTCTTTACTATATTGTCTCCTATGATGTTTCGATTGATATATGGCCAGTCGTATGGTCAATGAAAGAATTTTTCCAAAAAAATCTAAATTTTATTTAATCAATGTTTAATGCTCATTATATTAATTGATTTAAGATACTTTTTTCAAAAAGCATTTTCACTTATAAATCCGTATAATTTAGGTACTATCCATAAGTAAAAGTTAACATAGTCATTTTTAGGATAATCGGCACAGTATAGTTCTGTTTTGCTGACGGTGCGTTAAAAATATAATAATCGACATAAACAAATAAAAAATTAATTCATAGTGTTTATCAGCAGAATCGGAAATCTTATGCACTTGATTTTTTTAATAAAGATCCAAATTATCCAATGGCACGATCTAAAGAATGCGCAGATAATAGACGAAGTAAATCGTAATCTTATCGATTTTTTACGTACGAGTTCAATGAAATTGAAGGAAATCTGCAAGTATATATATAAGGTCCGGTAACTGAAGAACAATGCCAGTCGCCTCTGATTTGTTCGAGTAACCGTAACAACAATTAAGCAGCGACGATGAAGTTGTTCATTGGATTAGTTTTGCTGTGCATTGCAGTATCGGCATACGGTATGTACAGTCCTTTAATTAAACCCATCCAATTATTCCCGAATAGAATATTGTCAAAAAATATTTTGTTGAAAACAAATGTATAAATAATAAAACCCGTGCATTTAAAAAATCACAGCCGCTCCGCGTATCGTCGGAGGACAGGATGCACCCGACGGCAAGTACCCTTACCAAGTTTCCTTGAGGGGACCAAACCACTTCTGCGGTGGTTCGATCTTGAACAAACGATGGATCCTCACTGCTGCCCACTGCGTTCGAGGGTAATTTAATAAGTTGTATTAATTTTTTACTTCAAACACACTTTTAACTTTTGCTATCAATTGAATATAAGTCAAATTAACGCTTAAATTATATAAAAAATTGAAATCTCACTTAAATAAGTGAAACTAAGTGAACAGTTTTTTATTTAAAATGAAATAGCGCCTTCCATTCATTTCCATTTACTAAGTTCCATTCAACTTTTTTTGCAAACAAAATCGACTTATCCGAGTAAATTTCAGCTTATTTAACTGTGCTATCTTTTTCGTTTAATTTGCAATAAAACGATTTTCGTTGCATATCTGCAGCCGTGGACACAAGTCGACCGTAGTGGTTGTCGGCACGAACAAGATCAAGGGCGGCAACGGCGAGTCCTACCAATCGGAGTACATCGCTGCCCACCCGGGCTTCAGCATGTCCCAGCTGAACAACGACGTGGGCATCATCCGCGTCGACCGCGACATCGAGTTCAACGACAAGGTCCAGCCCATCAGCCTGCCCGTCGAGGACTTCACCAAGGATAACTACCCGGTCGTGCTCACAGGATGGGGCTCCACCGAGGTTCGATTCCTTTTCTTTCCTCGGCTGAAAATCTTTTTTTTTAATTCCCTGGGCGAAATGCCGATTTCTCGCTTTTATCAATTCTAGTGCGAATTATACTTTTTTTTTAATATTCAATGCAAACTAAAATCACGGAGTTATAATGATAAAAATTGTAAATAGTTTAATTAAACGTGTAAAAAAATGTATTTTACGCAAACAACGCGATGTATTGAAAAAAAGAGATTTTTCTTCGGTGTTTCAACTCGTAAAACACATTTTGACAGTCGCGTGATTAAATAACTGCACTAAATTACTATAGACTAAATAGAAATTTATCGCGTCTTTTAGCTCGGAGGCAGCACTCCCAACAACCTCCAGGAGATCGCACTCAAAGTCATCGGCCAGGAGAAATGCAAACGGGGTACCGCCGTCTCCATCACCAAGTCGCACATCTGCACCCTTACCAAGGCCGGAGAAGGCGCTTGCCACGTAAGTTCATTTCATACTCGTAATATTTAATTCACTTATGCCGCAATGGGTAATAATTCTAAAAATTATAATTATGTTTGTACTCTTTTATTTAATTAATTATGGTTTAATTTTTCTTTCTCTCATCTTATAGAATGAAAAAATATTAATTAGTTATTATTTTATTTGTCCATACAGGGTGACTCCGGCGGTCCTCTCGTTGCCGATGACGTCCAAATTGGTATCGTCTCCTTCGGTACACCCTGCGCTCGTGGAAAACCCGACGTTTTCACCAGAGTTTTCACCTTCCTCAGCTGGATCGAGGAGGAACAGAGCAAATTTTGAATGAATTTGCGCAATGAATTGACGATGAAACTTAGAAAAAATTGACTGTTTTGTAAAAAAACTATAACTTTTTATGTTTTTATTTTAATAAATATCTTTTTTTATAACACTTGCATTTATACTTATTATTTCGCACGTTAATTGTGATTACAAAGCTTGACAATAAATTTGTTGTCACTGGATTTATCTAAATATTGACCTAAATGTTATTGACTCGTCAAGTAATTTAAATTAAATTGCTGTTAAAGATAAGATAAGGCTTATTCGACGGACGTCGTGGGCTTATTTCCGCTATCACTATATTAATCGTTATCCTTTAGTAACTTACACTTATCTGATATTAATCGAATGGAAAATTATATTAAACACTAAAAATTAAATCTCTTAAAGTGAACTAATATAGTTATGATGCCGTTTTTTTCCAATTTTAAATCAGCATACCCGCGTGGAAATATTTGATCATGAGATCTCATGTGTGAAATTCGCAATTAGATTACTTAATATGAGATCTCGTTTAAGATCTCAACACATTTTCATTTGCATTAAAATTTTTCGATTCGGATTTTAAGCGATTAATCCATTTTCATAAAAAATGCATGGTATAGTCGTTGGCTCCCCTGTAGTCATTGGCCGCTTCCATAAGCTTAGCCAGTAGCTTAGCATCGCCAATCACTGTGTTTTTTCGACTGCTTAAAAAGCCAATGAGTGTACCTTTCACCCCTATTACTCTAGTGGTATTTTATTAATTTTCCAAGCAGAAAATAAATCACTGCTTGGGTAATTGATGAGAAAATCCTAAAAGCTCAAAGCGCCGAACACAACGCGCCATTCAAGAATCCGAATCCGACCTGCACCGGTTTCAGACTAGGTCCAGACGATAATTCGAGCGAGCGAAAACAGCTTGGGTCCAGATTGTCGAGTCTAGAACGCCGCAGCAGCCAATTTCTCATCGGGATACTCTCGCAGCCGGAAGAGCTTTTGCAAAGCACGTGGAACGCGACTGCTCCGCCCTTATCGAGCTTGACACCGGCGACCCCGCGTCGATAGCCGGTTCTGGAACCGCCTCGAGCTGGATCGCATGACGATTTTCTCGCGGCAATTGCGAGAAATCGATGAGTCACGGAGCGTCATAATGCGACGACGGAGATACAACTGCAATGGGGGTTGCGGAAGTCGAGGAACACGATTACCCAGGTAAATTGTGTATGCACTGACATCAGTTTTGGTGGCAGATCGGTATTCAACAAAGATTCACTTAGGTAATCTGGTGAAGGAAATGTGCTTAGGTAAAATTTGCGTATTGGGTAGCCTGATGAAATTTATAATTAAAGTGACAAGATGATTTTTTTCACCTTTTGGTAGATTCACAGGTTGACACACTTGATGTGGGACTCGAGGAAATGAATACATGATATATATTTTTATAACAGGTGAGCAACGGTTTTGATAGCGTTTTAGATGTTAATAGAATTTATTTGATTTTAATCGAAGATTATACACTGATTTTTCAATATTAGTCTGCACACATTTGTAAGATCCAGTTATATCGACAGTTATTACATCAATCTAGAAATGCAATCTCATTATTTACTTAGTCGAATGAAATAGCAAATTTAATTTTATAAACTCCATCAAACTTTTTATTTATGCGTACATGAATAATGTGCACATTTTAAAATACATTAAGCAATCGTAGTAGTAATGGGTGATATTTTAGATAATCGTCAACTTCAATATCAAGAGCAAGAGCTGAATGGAACACAAAAAATCGTGGAAAGTATAATCGAATTAGGTTAAAAGACAAAAACGCCAACAAAAACGCGCCGATAAAATACACACTATTCATGACACGTGAAACTGTCAAAGTTTTAGAGATCGTGGGTCCACGCGCGCGGTGCATGAAAACGGTGAATCCCCGGAGTCGGATAAATCTGAACGAGGAAAAGACAAAAACTGCAAAGAACATATTTGTATACTTTCGATAAACTCTCACATTGTTTTTTTTTTTACTTAATCAATCAGCAGAAACTGAGCAGGAAGATCTGACGAAAATTTGCATCACTTTTGTTTTCCTAATTTGTTGTACATTATGGTAAATTGATTCTTTGATGGAAATAGTGTAAAACAAATAATTGCGCTCGTATTATTTAATTTATTAATACTTAATTTATTTAAATTTCAATCCTTTGCAGCCTGATGGGAGGCTAATTAAGCTTCTTGCAACTTGATCATTACCAATTAGATTTTAAATTAGTCTTTAATTGATCCCTTCAGATTTTTTTGTTATTAAAATTATTAATGGTATTTACCATGTTTAATTTTAATTAAACATATTATGATTCATTAATATTTATTCGAATTCCATCATCTTTGATCGAGCGATTTTTGTTTAATTAGACGTGATCCCTTAACACTTACAAAGCAAAAAAGTATAATGTAAGTATAAGGTATTAAAATAGCATTGCTGCGTATTGCGTGAAACGTCAGCGAGCGAAGCAGACAGCGCGCAACGTGTTTCTTCCAGATAAGATATTGCATAAAAGTTCTTAATTTAATGGAAGTAATTGCTTATTAAACGATCCGATTGAATAAACAGGAAACAATATAGTGACGATTGAAACGATTTTTTTATTTGAAATACGCAAACCACTATCGGTACTTATCATTTTTTAGGAATTTAATAACTTTCTTAAATATTGTATGTTAAAGATTTAAAAACAAACATTTTCTTTTCAAATGTTTAACACAAAAGTGTAATGTTTACAACCTTTAAAATCTTTATTAATACGAATTAAACTCTGATAGCATCCAGTTCGACGACACCGATTAATTTTAATTCCTAATTTCGTGTCACATAGAAAATATCAATATTCAGTTCCAAATACAATTTATTTTAATGAATTAAAGTAATACTTCTAGTAAAAGGTGACTATCTTCGAAGTTGGAATAATATTCCTCCCATTTTTTAAGAATTGTCATACCGATTTTTAGCCCACTTTAGGTCTAAAAATTCTTTCAAAAACAGCCGGTTTTCATTCACGAAAAGAACAAAAAACCATAAAAAAAATCGTTAAAAAATCCTCAAAAGAAGGTCACTTTTCACCGCGGATTCGCGCGGACGTAAGTCGATCGCTCCCGAGTTTGCTTCGGCACCGCTCGTTCACGCACCCAGCATCACCGTCGTCATCCTCATCTCCAACTTTTTCCTCTCATGTCGCCGCTCGACTTCTCCCTTATCGCACCGAACGAGCGACACGCGCGCATCCCCCCTCCCTCCGGTAAGCTCGCTTCATCTCGGCGTATAACAGTAGCGCCGGCGAGAAATGGGGGATCGATCGATCGGCGCTCGGTTCTCGGGCGATAATTAGTCCATTATATAAACCGGGTGGCCCGAGGCCCGAGCACACCAGTGGTTCAGTAAACTCCGGCGTCGGCGAGCCGGTTTTCCCCTCCCTCCACCCGTCCCCCCCCGCCAGTGGAAAAACGCATCTCGCCTTTCCAAAGTCGAATTCCTGCGCGAGAGTTTCACCCGAGTGCAGCGACGAGGGGACGGCTGCGGGCACGCGAATGCTCCCCGCGCGCGGCGTTGGCAGCCGGAGTCTACACCGTTCCAGCCTGGCTTTCGGACCTTCCGACACGTTGGATGTACTGCGATTTCTCCGAGTACACTTTTCTTAGCTTCGATCTTCCATTGCGCTCCGATTTCCTTATTTTTGTTTAAATTTTTTTAACGCGATGTCAATATTGACGTTTGACGCTGGGAGTACATTGATCGAATAGCTTAGCAAGTGTGTCGCTGGGACTCGCGGTTACTTCATACGTTTGCGTTCATTTTGCAGTTGCGCAGCCAGGAAGAAAGTCGGAGAACGCATAAGACTTGCATCACCAGGTGAGCGCGTACAGCACGATTCTCTGAACAATACTTTCTGTAATCCGTCAATTTTTTATATTAGCTAATTTTTTTTATTTGATTTTTTATTCAAAATAATGTTCAAAGTAATTATTATAAAGTATAAGCTTTTCAGAAAAAAGTTTAATCTATAATTATCGCTTAATATTGTCACAATCATTAAAAATGCTTTATCGCAAAAATTTTTTCATTTTTTTGAGATTTGTAAGATTGTTCTTTATAAACATTAATATTGTAGATGATGTAACTATGAAACATATTGCATAATAAACAATCACAAATAGTTTTACAAATTTCATTTATCGAGCATAAAATTATCTGCTGGTATAAATTTAAATTCTGCTTGTGATACAAATTTTTTATAGTTATAAATGTCAATGATCACTAATCGAATGAATCTTAAAATTACGGAAAAAAAGAAACTAGCGCGGATTGTTAATAAGCGCTATCGCCTTACGCGTAGTAAATCATTGATTACAATTAATGTAAGCTATTATTGAATCATACTCACTTGTTCATTGTGTGTTATCAAACTAGGTATTGTTATGAAAAGAACAGCTGAAAGCCGCTGGCATTGCCGCAGTAGTTTACTAACATTCGATTATTATAGCTGTTAAATTGTTTATGGAATTTATTTTACAACTGATGAATCATTTAGATTTTAATTGCCTGGTCAAATAGGCTTACCCATTTACAAAATAGCACGAAAAAAAAAATGTCCTATAACTTTCTAAAATAAGAGTATGAGTGATAAAGTAAGACGCTTTTGTACTCTCATAAAACGGGGTATCAGCTTCCTCGAAGTTAATTTGATCTTTTATCAATTTTACGATTTTAATTTACATGATTGATATGCACTCGTTGAATTTTTTGCTTCTTTTTCACTTCACTTATTCATTTCAATTATCATAATTTTAACATATTATAGCTAATAGCCGTAAAATTTAGTTTTATTTTTATACCATTACAATTCGAAAAAGGCAGTAGTAATATTTCACGACCTTGCGTGACGTTCGCCCGGATTGTCCTGACGAAATTAATATACTATTGCTCTATTATAAACAATGCAAAGAAATCAAAGAAACAATAAATTTGCAGGCAAACATGGGAAAGCTAAAAATTGCTATTATCGGCCAAAGCAACTTCGCGGCCGACGTTTACAAGCTGCTGAGGAAGGAGGGCCACGAGATAACCGGAGTTTTCACGATTTTGGATAAGAACAATCGCGAGGATGCACTGGGTTAGTAAATTTGCGCGTGCACAAAGCGTAGCGCTATATATATGCGCGCGATAAGGAGCTTTTTGATAAAACGCGTCGGAACGATAAGATACCGACAATTAAATGTTCACTGAACGCACGGATTGTTTAATTGAGCTTCCGCCTTTTGTATATCGTACTCGATTATTTATTACTTTTAAATTCAAATTTCTCTGTTTTAAGCGATTTCGAGAGTTGCTCGTTATCGTTGAGTAGTCGCATAGTCGATTCTATTTTGAATGCATTTCTTTTAGGAATTTCTCAGGTCAAGGTGAATTAAGCACTTGGTACCAAACTGAGAATTTTTTTTAAAGCAAATTTTATTTGGCATTTGCAATTTTTAAAGAAATACATAGGATAACATTTTATAACTGTTGTCACTGCGTTAATATGTCGCTCTGAAAAAAAAGTTAAAATCCTTTTTGATGAATCCGCAGCGGCGACAGCGAAGGCGGACGGCACTCCGGTGTTCAAGATCAAGGCCTGGCGCACCAAGGGCGTACCCCTGCCGGAGGTCCTGGAGCTCTACAAGAGCATCGAAGTGGACCTGAACGTACTGCCTTTTTGCACGCAGTTCATACCGATGGAGGTGATAAACCACCCGCGCCACAAGAGCATCTGCTACCACCCGTCGATCCTGCCGCGTCACCGTGGCGCCAGCGCCATCAGCTGGTGAGCTTAATGATTTATTTTATTTATTCTCTTGTAAATAACAATAATAATACCTTGATTATTTTCACTGCTACGAGGCGACCATTGGTTACTTGATAAATCAATCTGCGGTATATCGAAAAATAATTGATTTTTGTTTCAATTTAATGTTTATTTGTATTGAAGATATGTCGATCTTAATTAAAGAAAGAAGTAGGTACGTGTAATTAAAAAAATAATTCAATGAAATTTTTCAATCAAGTACCCATTATCAATTTGCTAAATCTGAAATTATTATTCATCATTAACTAATATCTATTTATTACAATTCGTTTTTAAACTTTGAAATAAATTTAATACAGCAGCGTTCTAAATCTTTCAATCCATCAAATTCATGAAATAAAATAAGTCCGCAACTATTTTATAATCCGTAAAATTTTCAAATTTTTTCATGGAGAAATTTAGACAACTTAAGATCGATGCTGTTCCTATACAAAAAGGCTTCTCCCTTTTCTACGCTCGATTTTTCCACGGCACAATCGACGCTGCCGCATGACTCGCGGTTTTCCGAAGTGCGATATCGACGGGCCGTGGAAATTTTGACCGATAGCATAATCGCGCGGCGGTGTTACATCAGGCTTATCAGAGAGGAGCGCGATAAGGACCGCTACGTCACGTCGATTCGTTATTCAGCGAATTTTTGTCGCGCGTCCCGCGAAAACGAAGGTCGTCCGCGCGATCCAGATCTTTCGAGTGCAGAGTCAAGGTTCCTCTGTCATTCATGCTTTTCTTCCCCGGTGAACGAACGCACGTTTCTTTTCTTTTCATCTCGTTGTAAAATGATAATGGAAATTTTCTGTCGCGTTTCGAACTTATGCTTTCATAAATTTTGCTTTTCGAATTTTAGTAATCACTTCTAATTGCGGGTATACTCGCGTTTTTAAAAAAATCCAGGATAAGCGTCGAGGGAAAGTAGGATTGTCGAAGTGAAGAGAAAATCATGTTCTACTTTCCATTTAATTATACACGTCGTTGATCAATTATTATAATACGATTTTCTCCGATCATCGAATGTTAATTCTTAAAATATACCTGATTTGAATACTGAATCTATTTTTAGATTTGTGTTCTTATTTGGAAATAGAAAGACTCGATGTTCTCGATTTGTTTGTCAATCAGTTAACAGTAAAAGTTGTATAAACTAACAGACAAGTTTGTCAACAATATAGCAAAGATATCAATGATGACCTATATTCTTTCAGTAGAAACAAATTGTTCGTTTCCCTTCCTACGGTGTAAAGTACTAATTTTTCGCCTGCTGGGACCTGAAATTTTTACTTTACATTCGAGGGAGAAGAACGGGCAGTTTGTGCGGTAAGACGAAGTGTCAATACTTGCGCCTTCGTTTTAAAAAGCTGATTTTTACACCTGGATAAAAAAATTAAGCTTAAAACCTGTTTTTTCACAGTACCTCGTTAATTTAAAAAAAAAACCAATACTGCCAAATTGCGCAACTCATATTTCAAATAGATTTCTTAAAATGATCAAGATTAATAAAAAAGAACTTAAAAAAATATCGCGAATCATCAGGACGCTGATCGAGGGCGACGAGACGGCGGGCTTCTCGATCTTCTGGGCGGACGACGGCCTGGACACCGGGCCGATCCTGCTGCAGCGCAGCTGCGCCGTCCAGCCGAACGACACGCTGGACTCGCTGTACAACCGGTTCATGTACCCGGAGGGCGTCGCCGCGATGGCCGAGGCGGTGAACCTGGTGGCGGCGGGCACGGCGCCGATGGTGCCGCAGACCGAGGTGGGCGCGACCTACGACGCCATGCTCAACAAGAAGGAGCTGCAGAAGCTCGAGTGGGCCGGGAAGACGGCCAAGCGGGCGCACGACTTCGTGCGCGCCCTGGACTCCACGCCCGGCGCCTGGACTCTCATCAACGGGGAGGAGGCCAGGTTGTACGGTAGCACGCTTTGGACAGGTGGGTTAATTGTACGCGACTTTTTATTATTATTATCTTTTTTTTTAAGAGCAATAGGGCAAAATTAAGAGTTGAGTCAAGTCTGAAAAAAAGAAAGACAAAGTTTTTTAATTTACAATAGCTTTTTTTTTTATAAAAATGTAAAATATGTTTTAGTGGTATGGAGATAAAGAAAAAAATTAATTTTCAGCTTATTTCAATCAATTTCTATAGAGATATATTTCAAAAAGTCCCCGCAGGAGACATTTTTGTTAAGCCCTTGTTTTTACTACTTTTTTTTCTTTTTCTTTATTTTCATACTACTTAACGATATTTACTTTTCCATAGGAACATATAGAGCGCAAACTAAAGAAGTTTTTTTTCTGACTTGACTCTGTCCTTAAAATTTGAAGTCATTATTTCGAGATCGAGGATTACTTCAGAGATGAAAAAAATAAGAGTAATTTTTGAAATAAAAATTGTCATTTTCTTAAAAATCTTAGGGAACGAAGCGCCGACGGGCGACGCGGTAGATGTGGACGGCCGACCTGGTGTCGTGCACGACGGTGGCCTGGCCATCCAGGCAGAGGACGGCTCGTGGCTGAACGTGGAGGTGCTGAAGATCGGCAACAGGACGATCAGCGCCAGCAAGTACGGCAAGGCCGCGAGCAACGGCACCTGCATCGAGTTCACCGACGAGGAGCGCCAGCACGTCGAGAAGATTCGCAAGATCTGGGAGGGCATACTCAACTTCGAGATATCCGACGATGTCGATTTCTTCGCTTCCGGTGCGTGGTTCTCTTTATTTAAAAAAAAACTAAAGCTTAATGAAATGCACTAAATTAAGTTAAATTTACTCTACTAATCATTAATTAGCAGAATTTTTTTAGGTTTTTCGCTAATTCAACGTTAGAAACTAAATTTTACGGACAAATTATTTTCGCGCGTAACTATCTAAAGTTAAATTACCGAAAAACCTCTACAATTAGCGAAATTCACTACATAAACTACTAAAAACAGCTCCACCATATACAGTTTATTAGAGCAACTTCCACAAAATTCAGTATAGTTTTTCCCAAATTCAACTAAAAAAAAAACCTAAAATTAAAAAAATAAATCAGCGCTCCAAATAAAAATCCTCCGGTCACCCCTCAACAGGCGCCGGTAGCATGGACGTGGTCCGCCTGGTGGAGGAGCTGAAGGACAGCCTGGACATCCACCTGCAGAACACGGACGTGTTCATGGCGCCGGTGTTCCTGGAGCTGGCGAGCCTGGCGATCCTGGCGAAGCGCGGCGCCGGCGCCGCCCAGTCGCTGGTGTACGACGCGGTCGAGCTGCGCGCCAACAACATGGAGCTGCGCTTCCCGCGGCAGCTCTTCATCGACGGCCAGTTCGTAAACGGCCGCGGCAAGCCCATACCCACCGTCAACCCCCACGACGAGTCGGTCATCTGCCAGGTGGAGAGCGGCAGCCCCGAGGACGTCGACCTGGCCGTAAGGGCCGCCAAGAAGGCCTTCGAGGAGGGCGAGTGGAGCAAGATCAGCGCCCGCGAGCGAGGCGCTTTGCTGTTCAAGTGAGTGTTAATATTGTTTTGATTGCGGACGTGCCTCTGTAAATCTCGTTCAGCGAAATTTCACTGATTTCACAGTGTAGATATGATCACTTTTATTGGTTTGCATTGATTCGCACTGAAAATTCAGATAAGACTTGTCTCCAAAAATGTTGATGAGATGCAAGAAAAAAAGGATTGTAAATTCTTGATAAAATCGGATTTCTCGTACCCAAAACTCCAGACTTTTGTCACTTTTTAAATTTCTCCTACATTAATCCAAAATTCGTGAAAATTTGCAAGTAATTGACGATCGAAACACTTTCGCATCAAGACCCTCGATAGGTCAAGTTTTTTCTATACAAAAAGATGATGCACCGAGAGACGATAAAAAGAAATCGAGTATCTCACTAATCGCAAAATAAATCGATCGTCAGACTGGCGGACCTGATGGAGCAGCACAAGGAGGAGCTGGCGACCCTGGAGAGCCTGGACTCCGGCGCGGTGTACACGCTGGCGCTGAAGACCCACGTGGGCATGTCGATCGAGACGTGGCGTTACTTCGCGGGCTGGTGCGACAAGATCCAGGGCGCGACGGTGCCGATCTCGCACGCCCGGCCCAACCGCAACCTGACGATCACGCGCAAGGAGCCGATCGGCGTGTGCGGCCTCGTCACCCCCTGGAACTACCCGCTCATGATGCTCTCGTGGAAGATGGCGGCGTGCCTCGCCGCCGGCAACACCGTCGTCATGAAGCCCGCCCAGACCTCGCCCCTCACCGCGCTCAAGTTCGCCGAGCTTGCGGCCAAGGCCGGCATACCACCCGGTGAGTCGCGTTAAAAGTCGTCCATTTATCAAAAAGTGAACGACTTTCATCATTTACAGTGACAGTGAATTTCACTCATTTATATCAAGAGAAATCAATATCTAAACTTTCTAAATTTGAAGGAAAAAATTGATTTAAGATTTTTTATTGCGCTTTTACAACTGTGTTTAATAATTGAAGTTTACTGACATATGTTATCTTATGTCCATGCAGGCGTCATTAACATTGTACCTGGAAGCGGTTCGACAACAGGAAGTGCAATCGTGAGGCATCCCTTAGTAAGAAAGCTCGGTTTCACCGGCTCTACGGAAATCGGTCAAACGATCATGAAGGACTGCGCGGAAAGCAATCTGAAGAAGGTATCCTTGGAGTTAGGAGGAAAGAGTCCACTGGTTATATTCGAGGATGCCGATATGCAACAGGCCGTGAGATTAGCCATGAGCAGTGTATTCTTCAACAAAGGAGAAAATTGCATCGCTGCCGGTAAGATATTTTATTAGTTTATTATTTACGTCATTGAGTTAATCGCACATTAATATAAATATTTAAAAAAAAATATCTAGAATCATTTCCTGTTATTAAATAAAATAATAATATTAGATTTATATTGGATTTATGTCAAAGAAACTTACTTGAGCTTTTGATTACATAATTTATAATCATCTCAAGATCAATTTGTCGCTCCACAGTAAAACGGTATTAACTGGTTATTAGAGGTACCATCCTTTTCGAAACTGTGCTAACTCACACGCTGATGTATCGATAAGATGGTTCTTTTCTAGTCAGATTCTGAGTTTGGTATCTTCATTTTGGAGCAACGAAGTGACCTGGTAATTAAAAATTATCAGTCATCATTATAAAAATTACTTTAATTAAACAGTCACGATCGTTACCGTATTTCTGAAAATATTTACCAAGCAGATGACTCGATCCCTAGATTACTAACTAATTACTAATTTGAAATTCGACAAATCCTCCCCCGCAGGTCGCATCTTCGTGGAGGAGCGAATCCTGGACGACTTCCTGGGGCGCGTGGTCGCGGAGACCCGCAAGATCTCGATCGGCGACCCGCTGAACCGCGGCACCGCCCACGGCCCCCAGAACCACAAGGCCCACCTGGAGAAGCTGCTGGAGTACGTGGCGCGCGGCGTGAAGGAGGGGGCGCGCCTCGTGCACGGCGGCCGGCGGCTGCCCACCCCCGGCTACTACTTCGAGCCCACCATCTTCGCCGACGTGCGCGACGGCAGTTACCTCGCCACCGAGGAGTCCTTCGGCCCGATCATGTGCGTCTCGAGCTTCAGCTCGAAGGACCTGGACGCGGTGATCGCCCGGGCCAACGCCACGGAGTACGGCCTGGCCTCCGGCGTCCTCACCCGCGACATCGGCCGCGCGCTCAGGTTCGCCGAGAAGATCGACGCCGGCACCGTCTTCGTCAACACGTACAACAAGACCGACGTGGCCGCGCCGTTCGGCGGCTTCAAGCGCTCCGGCTTCGGCAAGGACCTCGGCCAGGAGGCGCTCAACGAGTACCTCAAGACCAAGACCATCACCATGGAGTACTGAAGCGGGATTCTCTCTTAAGGAGGGCGGGGAAATTTGAAAATTTGAAAATTCGATTTACGCGCGGATATGTCGTCGATTTTTTATGTTCAGAATGCGAAGGGTCGCAAAGAGTACGCTTTTCGTTCGAAACGATTTTGAGCTGGTAATTTGAGTGGCTTGAATACTTGTTTAGCGATTGATTAGTTTCAATGCGTTCGCTTTTCGAAGATAAATTTTGATAACGTGGATTTGGAAGTGTAAATCGCGTTTCTTTCGGAGCCTTCAGTTCTTTCGTTATAAAGAAATTTAGGTATTTTCTATCATTTAAGTTGCATTACATGTGTATATATGCCCCAGTGTTCACATATAGATTTATTTTTTTCTGCACGTCTTTTATTTTTATATTTTATTTTTATCATTAGAGTATAATACATATATTATATGCAAAAAATATCTAGATTTCGAAGGTATTCGAAATACTTAAATATTTTATCCCACTATTCTCGTACTTTGTTCTGTGTTTGTAAGGCTGTAATAGAAATTAAAATATTACACGTAAACAATTTTTGAAAAATTTACAAAAAAATACATAGGGATGGTAAAACATGAATAAATAGCTATACCTAATTGCGATCTTATAGTTTTTAAGTTCAACATTGTTATAGTTATTAACGAAGCTTCTTTTCTATCTGTAATTAAAATTAAGTCGATTTAAAGAAAAGAATTTAAAAGAATACCTTTAAATGCTCCACCGAAAAAATTCACACTAATACTAATACTAATACTAATAATTATTGCTTCATATTGTGATTATATTTCATATTGTCATTGATTGACACCTATAAATAAACATCAGTTTTTAAGAGCCTAACTACCAATTCGCTTTGACCCCGTACCCAGAAATCCAAGCTAAAAAGTAAAATCCGAAAGCGCGAAACGAATTTCAAAAGTTAAAGTGAACCGATGCGTGTGCACAAAACTCGAAAACCGAGAAACGAGGTTTTTAAATCCCTCGATGAAAATCTCCTCTTTTTTCCCATTTGCTCCGAAAAAAAAGGAGGACGAAAAGAGGAGGCACAAAGGGGGCCTGCCGCGCCGAAAGAAAAATACGAGGATGCGCGCACACACATGGGCGCTATTAAAACGGCGAGTTTTTACGGGACTATACTCGGCGCGGGGCTAATACGGCTCCAGATGCTGCGGCGCGCGCCTTCCTCCTTTTTCCCTCGGTTTCACCAACTCCCGGGATAACCGCTGCACTTTTTAACCGACTTTCGTTTATTTCCTTTCGGATGCTCTGTTCGGGGCATTTTGAGAGTCTAATGGACACGCGGATGAGACGATGTCATTTAATGAGTTATCTTGTCCGCGAATATTGTGCGTGATGCTGATTAAGAGACTTTTAGTTTTATTAAGAATAAGAATTACTTTTTTAAAGTTTCCTTTTATGAAATCATAATTTTAATTCTTATTAAATGAGCGTATACAAACTCTTTAAATAATTCGGTATAATTAAAGTCACCAAATTATTTTGTTAATTAAATATATACTTTGGTATAATATACAATCATTAAATGTGTTTCTGAGCAATTCAGTTTACAGTTAGAATAAAAAAATATGTAAAGAAGAAAAACGATTCGTCTAATATATCAAAAATTTGATTCAGAAAACTTAAAAATCGCTTAGAAATTGCCTACGTCGCACACGACTACCGATTTGACAAATAACGTCTCAATGCGCCCCTCGGTCCCATCCTTCGCGCATCAATCCCACAAAAACCACAATCGGCGAAGCGCGAAATGGCAAACGCGCCGCAAGTGTCATCGCACTCGCACCTCTGCACACGCACACACGCGCACAATCGAAACCCATTTTTTCAACAGCAGCACCGCATCGAGGTGCTTCCCACTTGTTCGCCGCGAGCACATAAGCATCCAGCGCACGTATACCTCGCGCGAGGATGGAGAAGAAGGGGCGCCCCGACAATGCGGGTCGCGAGGTCGATCCATCGATCAATCGTCGGCGCGGGAAAAGTGCGCGCCCGAGCCTCTCGGGGCTTTTGTCGGGCCCCGACTTAGCATATTCGCCGCTCGTGGAAATGCAAATTTCATCGGTTGGCCCCCTACTCACCGTCTCGCTCGCTCGGCCGGCGGGGCTCCGCGGCCAGTGTCCTTTGACCCCTTCGGCGCCCGCTGGTTTTCGGCGCGGCTGTAGAGCCAGCGAGCAAAGACAGAAGTTGCGAGCGGCGTTCGGTGTTTTCAAGTACGTTTTTTCTCTTCTTTTTGGGAGAATCGGGGATGCACGGGTGGAAGGTGCAGGCCGTGAGAGGTGAGTGCGGAAGGGATAAAGGGTCGCGGTGTGAGAGGTGGTGGTACCTTTGTTTCATGAATGAGAGGCGTTTTGAGACGGGTGTAAATTCTGCTTGGTTTTATTGGTCATGCGAACTTTTTTTAAAAACTTTATTACGCGATTCTGATATTATCATATAAAGAAATATTTGAAGATAAGTAATCAATTTTAAATAAATATATACAAAAAATAGGAAAATCTACGCGGAGAGAATAATTGGTGAAGTTCTTTCGTGATATTTCTTTTATCTATTTATAAAAAATTTCTGTGTCATTTGGAATTTCGATAAACGAACCACATTTTTAAAGATTGTAACCTGTCAGTTAAATGCTGTTATATTGCGCAACATTAATTTCCTTTTTATTTTTATATATAAGTAAGGAAATAAAAAAAAATGATTTGTTTTTATAGAAAATCTAAACTTTAATTATAAATCTAAACAATGGGCCACTAGTCTCAAAGCAAACAGTAAAAAAATGTTGATCAACTGATTTTTGAAAGATTCATTATTTGTCTTTTTACAAATACTTACGTAAGCTTAAAATCCCTTAATTTTGAAAACCAGAAGTATCCCTGTCACAAAGCGTAACTACCGTCTAAAGCTTCACCGTAACTACTCTAACTTCGCAAAAGAACACGAACGCTCATCTTCAAAAAATCCACAAAAGAAAACCAACGAAAATTCCTCCGATTCTCACGTACCGCACCGATCTCCCGTCAACGGCGAGCACGCCGCTCGATCGGTCGCCGTCCCAATCTTCAGGCGCGCCAAACGTTCGAACGAAATGAAAAAGCGCGATATCCAGTTTCCTCCGAAGAAAGGAAAATCATCCGCCGTGTGCTCCCCGTTTGAAGTGAGCGTGGGGCCCCCGAAAAACTTCGCCGAGCGCCGCAGGGGGAGGGAGGAAGCAAAGAACCGCGCGGGACAAAGAGCGACGCGAAGGGGGATGCACGCGCGTGTGAGAAAAGGGAGGGACGAGGTGACCGAGAAAAACAGACGCAGATGCGAGCCGTTCCTCGCGCCGCGAAAGCTCCCGGCACCTTGAGGCCCGCTCTTTCTTCGAGCCAGTAGTGTCGCCGGCGCTCGTTTACGCGCGCGAGTCTCTCTTCCGGGAGTGCGGATTTCGTCGAGGTGTTGGATAGACGCTGGGTGCCTTGGTTTTCGAGTTTTGTTTCTTATATCATACGTGTCTAAAATTTTGTTCTGGGATGGACGTGGAGATTTGACGATTGTGCGTGGCTCGGTTGATTTCGAACAAATTTTCTGGTGGGGTTAGTAAGAGAACGAAATGGTATACTTAGCGATTAAAAGGTAAAGTCAAAATTTAGAAATTATTAAGTAAAGATAGGATTTAAAGAATATAGCGCGTTTTTTTGAAGGTTGAATTTTCTTGTGGCTATTTACGACAGAATGAACCAAAATGTGGGGAACATATTTTTGTCTCTGGTTTCGAATATAATACCAAATGTGTAGTTAGTAAAATTTTTGTGAAACAACAACCAAATTTTTATTCGTAACGCTTTCAAATTTTACAGAATATGCAATTCGTATAATAATTGATCAAGTGCTAAAATTACATATCACTTGATCAATTACTGTTAGATAAAACTATGACAATATGTGAAAATAAAAGAAAATTGATTTAATTGATATTAATGTTATCAATTCCTTTTTTTATTCAGAAACGTCAAGAATCACACTTGTTTCTTTGTTTTTACCTACTTTTGTTTTACTACTTATTTTCCTTTTTTTTTTAAGTTAACTACAACTGCTAATTTGCAGGACTAGATCAATTAGTTAGTGTTACGTTTCAACTGGTAAATAATATCTCTATAATTTCGCGCTAAAAGAACCCCGCAAAAAAAATAAACCACAAATTAATTAACCAGGGAATGTTAAATTTTTAAAGACTAACTTGTCGGACTAGTTAGTAATGAAATTATTCTAAAATCACACACACCAACTTCATCGCAAACCCGCTTTATCAATCACAAAATAAAGCGCGCGCAGTCGTATCGCAGCTACCGGCCGTCCTCTCCGCGGCAATCAATCCGATGATTAGAAAAACATCCTGGGGAAATCGGCGAGCCGCCCCGAAAGCGAGCGGCGCACCACGCCCCGTCGCATCCGCGCGACAATGAAAAATTTTTTGACGTTCGCCTGCCTGCGCGCGTCCCCCCGGTCCGCAGACCGGAGACCGGCCCACGCGGCGATAAGCGACGCGGGAAAAGGGACGGAGGGAGCGCGGCCCGTAAGGGAGGAAAGGATGAGGCCGGGGAGGGGGCGAAAAGTGCAGCGGACTCGAGGGGGGGCCTATATAGGCCGGCGCTGCAGTTTCACTTTTTCGAGCCTGGAAATGCACGAGTCGTGCCCGGAGCGCGCGGCCTGCTGCGCGCGCGCGCCTTTTTCTTCCTCCGGTTTGGTGTTTTTATTCTTCAAGTTTGTTTTTCGGTGGAGGTTTCTTTTACTGCCAGTGGAAAGTACGTATTTGTTGTTTATGGTTACTCATTTTCTTCGGTCGCCGAGTTTAATTGTTTTGTGAAGTTTTTTTAACAATTTAATCTTTATATCGCAATTTTGAATTTGTTATGGATTGGGAGGAAATTTTAGTTCTTTATTACCGTTTAAAAATGCAAACCGATAAGTTGTTTGCTGTAAAAAACATGAAAAAATTGTGAGATGAAATGATATTATTGAAATTATTTAATTATAAATTAAGTATTATTAAAAATTGGTAACTTCAGCATTTCATTATAAAATTAAAACCAATGGGATAATTTTTAACTAAATTTATTTAAAAAATGAATCTTAGTTTTCATACTTATAAACTTCTTGTTTTATTTTGTTTCTATCAATTTAAACGGTTTTCATAAGTTTCCTTTAATTCAATAATTTTACTCACTAAACTGTTATTTAAACCAAAGTAATAATAATTACAAACAACAAAATAATTAACTTCACGAAGAATCGACAGGAAACGTCGAACAAAAAACGCACTTTAAGAAATTTCGTCGGTCACCTCATTCCAAGCTATACAAAACCCCGCTAAATCCATTCTCTCCGCCTCTCCCTTGCAACCCAAAGTGAACCTCGCTTCCTCATCTCATCGCAGATCTCCCGAATCGTTTCCGCGTGCGTCGCTTCCATTATTCATCCAAACGAACCGGAGCTCGAAAAAATCCGAAGCAAAAAGAAAACTCAGCGCGGCAAAAATTTCGAAGTAAGATAACTGGCTCCTCGCAATCGGTGCAACGGCCCCGGAGCGAACGAAAAGGAGGGGACTAGGCAACGAGTGTACCCGGTCCGAAGAAAAACGTGAAAAAAGTCGGGCAACGGCCGTCGGGGAGAAGAGAAGAGGAGTGAAAAGCCCGGGGGGGAGCTTCCCGATATTGTGCAGTTTTATCCTTCATCGGGTAGGCGACGAGTGCACCGCGCTGCACAACCGGTCGTGTTCCCCGCGCGCGATGATGGGAACCACGTGTTTTTTAGCGCGCGAAGAGAGCCGGCGGAGGGGGGGAGGGGGCGACATTGTACGCGCGCAAGGGGGTGAACAAACTGCGCCCGGGAGCGTGCGAAAGAAAATAAACGGATGGTGCGTACACGACGGGAGGAGTGAATGGCCGGGGCGTGCAGCTGAAGGCGCGTCGATCCTATGTAAGCTACTTTTCGTATATTTGGGAATTGGCCAAATTGTAGCCCTTGCTGGGAGGAGTTAATTAATGTCGGATGGATTTTATCAGTTCTTAATGAATTTTCATTAATTTCAATCGATTTTTCCTCTCTAAATGTGGAAGAGTGAAAACCCACTTTTTTCATTCGTTTTTTCTGATAGTGGTGTTTTTTAATTTTTCACTATTCTACATTATGGGTGGTACTTTAATGGGCACCATTTGATATTTTAGTAGTTATGCTAAAACAGTGTATTCCGCAACTAGCGCGAAAAGCTAGTGGTTCTTTAATGAGCACATTTTGTCAATCAGGTGCAGCGAGGGTAACAGATAAGTGCGAAAACTTTCCATTGTCTATAAAGTATTCTTTTCAAATTTTAAAAAACTTCTTTTGCATATACACCGGTGAAAGAGGGATTTTTTTATTCGGAAGTGTTTACGTCCAGACTGTCTCTCCGCGATAAGCGAATTGACGGGAAATCATGCAGACGCAAGTGTGAAGTTGCATATCGATGTACTCTGCTATAGATAGCGGATCTACCAAAATGGCAGGGTGGATAACAATTTATTTAACAACGAATAATTCGTATAATTCGCGATCTTTAGGGTTGTTCATTGTTATAGCGACATTTTGCTAGTGATTACAAAAACTTCATAAATTTCTTAAATGATTACGTGACTTTTTTTATAATCAAATTTGAGCGTAATTATTATCTGCTGTACCTAAGCACAAGTCTGATTAATTTAAACGAGAACATATCAAGTTTTTGACGTAAACGACTCGAACGGTCTACTTTCAGTATATTAATTTATTATTTTTAGATTATTTTTTTGGGTCGTTTTTACTAATTTTCACAAATGTAAAAGAAAATGACTTTTTCATAGTTTTTTAATACAATAAATTAATAATGTTCGTTTAAAAAATTTTTAATTAGTTTTATATTCCACATAATATATTTCAGAACGAAACCGTTAAAAAGCGTAGCGGTAACAATTATAACGAGAATGTGGATAAAAAATGGAATATTTAAAATACCTTAACAGGAAGCAGATACGCGCATAAAAAGATAAAAAAGAATAAAGAAAAAGTCAAAAATGTGTCCAATAGAATCGTGCGCAATCAGTTCGGTTTGAGCCTTCATTACAGTCACAGTGGTTGCCGATCGCATTCAAATTCACACAATTTTTCGCTTTGTTCTTTTACTTAAATGTTTAGATTTGCTGCGTGCGACGTGAGTATTTTCTTTTCTGAAGTCTTGAAAGATATTTTTTATTTACAATAAAATTTCTTAAATCAAAAATATTGCTTCCATGGAGTTGTTCCAATACAAATTTGCATTCAGTCGCGTCACAATTTTACAAAAAAAAACAGTATAATAAAACAATAATTCAATTCAACAAAAGATTCACCGCAATAATTTAAGTGAAATCGAATAATTTTTTAAAATAAAACAAATTAAATTACTTCTCCCATTAATTAAAAAAAAAAAACATTTTTTTGCAAACTCCGCGAAATAAATGCACTAAAAATAAATTAATTAAGCAAGATGTGAAAATTAAAAAGAAAAAAATGTGTTGGAGGCCGGTGGTGTCGCGTGCCTCATCCGCCCCTTCCTGTTTCCTTCGGCTAATCTGCCGGCGTACAGTCGCGATCTGCGGCCGGCATCCTGTGGGTGGAGAGAGCGGAAAAACGATCTTTCTCGCTCTCCCCAGAGTTTTTTTTCAGGTATCTAAACTTGACCCTCCAGACCGACTATCGCTTGAACGTCCGACCGAGGGTTCGTTGACCCATCAAACGCCTCCCTTTCCTTTCCTTAATTTTTTAAGAAATCCAAATCTTGCAATAAAGCCAATTTTTTAAAGTTTGAACATTGTTTTTTTTTTAAATAAAAATGCTTCATATAAAAATAAAATTATAAATCACAAATTTTTAACAAAAGCTGGTATTGTTAGATTAGACTGATATACTTTCATTTAACAAGTGTTTTTGTGATAAGCTGTAGGTGCTTTTTAAAAGAAATCAAAATTGCATACATTAATGATTAAAAATAGTTGTAATAAATAAATTTTGTTAAAAAATAGAATTAAAAAAATTAATTAAATCATTAAAACGTTTAACAAAAACTTAATGAGCTAAAGATAAAAGGTCAAATCGAAATAATTATCTTACTCATGATTAACAACAGTATTGACTCATTTATTCTTACGTTTTACATATGTACTGTGTTAATACAATAAACTCATAAAATTCTGTTTTATGTTGCCTGCAGATGTAAGGCATGTAAGTGTATTTACATTAATAAACAATTACTCCATTTACCTTTCAGTGTTAATAGGAAGTGACTTTAAAAATAATACTACATTTATAAATGATATACAGAACTAAATTAAATACCTTCACTCTAATTAGTCCTTACTTATAAAACAAATAAATATTTGTCGAATAAATAATTTTTTTTTTCAACTACGCTAAAAAGCATCCAAAATTTTCAACTAGGCTAAGTCTTCTAAAAGTCTTCATTCAACTTGTAAATTATCCTATTCATATAAAAAAGTTGCACTTTTACTAAACAGTATACTCTTACATCTGTAAGATAAATAATCTTATTAAAACGAATTCTCGACTAAAATATCCTAATACTGCACTGAAGTTACTTTATTCTTGCACTGTCTTAATTCAATTTTTAACATTTATCATCCATACACATTCTCTTGAAACTTTTTTAATTAACTACCTAAATTATTTAACCATTTATTTTAAATAGATTGTTTTGCAGGATTTTTTTTTAAAATATTTTCATTGATTTTTTTGCACTGATAACATAAAAAATTTACAGGTACACTCTGGAGATATTACTACGTAAGTTAAGATTGTTTTCCAGCACGAACGACTCGTCAGCGGAGCGGAGAAAAATTTTTTATATACGGTTACGGCGCGGCTCGTCATAGGGCAACGTTGCTTAATTTATACAAAATGCAAGCTGCCCCCTGATGGGCATCGCCGTGGACGAAACAAATCATCGTTCGAAGAATTCGTCGGGCTTCACGTCGTTTTCAACACTTAAATTTTTTGTTCTCTAATCTGCACCTCTTTTTTTCATCCTTTTCTTATAATCTTATAAAAATTGTAAAATGTATAAAATATGATATAACATTTACTCTATTAGCCTAAAATTATATTAAAAAAAAAAAGTAAAAATAAATAAAATGCCAATTTATCCAGTTTGTAATTGAACTTTATAAAATTTACCCATAATTAATTTTACATTTCTATACTCTTATAAAATGTACTTTGTTTTAAGTCTACACATATTCTTAATCAATGTAATTTTATGTAACAATAGTAATGTCTTCTTTATTTTAAAGTCATAATTTATATAACATCTGCATTCAAACATTCATTACATCGTTAGAAATGTATAGAGACTTCACAAGCAATTAACGCAATTATTTTTATTAATAGATTTCGCAATGTAGTCTCATTACTCGTATCGGTAAAAAAGTTTCTTGATTTTTTGGACAATAATTTTTTCGATTCTTCGACATTATTATTATATACAAAATACAACAGAAATCAGCAGAGAGGCTACGGGAATCCGAGGGATTTCGATAACGTCTTTGCAGTGTACGTAATTCATTATTATTAATATTATTTTTTGTTTTTTTTTTGTTTCATTGATCGATAAAGAAATATAAATCTAATGAGAATATCGAAAAATTAGCGTCCTAAAAACAATAGAAACGTAAGAACACGAACGACATCGGAGCCTTAAGTTATTTAGTATTTACAATAACGTTGTTAACTCTCGCAATGGTAACCCAATCATTTTTTATTATTATATTTTACTATAGAAGGCAAATAAAGCTCATATAGCGAATTAACACTTTATAAACAGAAAAATTGCGGTAATGCCTGCAACACGTCATCTTATTTTTTCCATTCCAAGATAAGTAAAAGGTTTAGCTAGGAACGTATGATTCGGCTACCTTGTGTCTGTGTAATAAGATTTTTCTACAGCATAAGTGTGATGAGAAAATTTGAGATTTAACGATAATCTTAATATTCCTATTACTACAGTTGGACATCTGAAATTTTATGGGTAAAGGCTGGATGCAGTAACGCTACTAGAAACATTAAAAATCAGTTTCTATTCATTTACATAAAAACATTGTTCAAATTTCTATTTCGATTGAATCTTAACAAATTTATCTCTTATCGACTAGATAACCCTTATGTAAAATTATACTAAAATTAAGTCAGCAGCATAAAATTTGTTAACTGCAATACAACTTGAGAATGAAAAAAGTGCAGTATTTGTAGTGAAATCTATCATGCAAATAAAAAAGTAAAAGCATACATAGTAAAGGATTTAGATATATCCATTCATTAAAATTAAACATTGAATACAAACATTATTTCTGATATCTTTGAGATACATGAAAGTCATTTTTTAGTGTCAAACATGTTATAATAATTACCTACACTGTTTACATTAAAATTTAAAACGAATATTTTGTGTCTACCTAAAAAAACTTGTATTTCGCATCACTTTTAATGAAAATACAAGCTTTTTATAACTGAAATAATCGTTTTAAATTCATCTACACTGAAGGTAATCATCTCAGACGAATTAATAATTTAAGACACAGCTTTAAAAAGTAATTGATTATTTCCATACAATCCATTTACCTCCATCTCTAATGAGCCTACGCTATTGCTATTGTATATGTGATGTAAATAAACTCATTTAAAACAGTCGTACAATATTGGGTTTTATCATCAGATTCTGTTAGACTTTCGTTAACAAACATTGTAAAAATTCAAATTCTTAAAAAGATAAAACCCTTATCCTTAAAATTATAGATGTCCAACGCTTGGCTAAACCTCACATTTTATTTGGGTCGAGGGTGGCACGCTATGCTGTGCCAACACTCGCGAGGGTTATGCGAAACAAATACACTCTGCGCGACGCTGCGCCCGATATGCATGACTCTCTTGTAAAGAAGTACAAGGAATGGGGCACTTCTTAATTATTCGGGACTGCGAGTCGGCGTGCTTACAAGTAAGCACTGCGCACGCCATTCGCGATATACAATGATCATCCTGCAGCGCCAAATCCACTCGATACGCCCTGCAGGATAATCAATTTTTGCTAAATTTTACTCGCTACAGTTTACATTGCATCGATATTTAACAAATTATACCGCAGTGAACATGCGCTGACAAAATTGCTGCATCGCTTAGTTGTTTAAATGGTGTCTTCATTTCAATTATATTCATTTCAGTTTTCTTTTCATTTCAATTATGTTCGTTTTTTTAGTTATTTTTTGAGGAGGCGAGCTCTTTGACATCATTACTCGGCCGATTATTCGCCTTGATTTTGCAATCACTTCATTTAATTAATTTCATTAAATTAAGTCTTCATTTCATCTCTTTTATTTTCCTAATTGTTCAATTTACAATATTAAGTCGTGGGCGACAGATATACACTTAAAAAATTATTTCAATTAATTACGCGGTGCTTATCTCCGAATAATTGAGGCAGTGGTGCGCGCATATGAATGTCACTTAACTTTAACTCTTATGTAAAAAGTCAGTCTTACATTTCCTAAACAACGACGCGTTTTCATATTTAAAAAAGAGCGGAGCGCGTCCTCGCTTCGACTTAGGAATTCTCAAAGTTTCTCAACCCAATTGAACAGAATTTTGACGCAACTATAAACGCGAGGGACTTTTGAATTTTCTTAACTACAGAAATTTTTTGCAAACTCTTTTTTTTTTATCCTTGTTCTTCCGGCGGTGTAAAAGTACCTCTAGAGCGACTAACTCTATTACGAACTGAGAAAAAATTACTCAATTTTAAATACTTTGATGCATAATTCAATGATCACAGCAATGTTTTTCAATTTTTTTATGCTAAAGTAGCAAATAGCAAGTTTTTAAAATTAAAAAAATACGTACATCACGAAAAAATAAAAAAAAATAAAAAAAATAATAAGACAGGACTTTTGGTGTTTAATTTTCTCTCAGTAAACGCTTAGCTATGGGTACGTCACAAGTCGGTATAATAAGAATTTAAATAAAAATTAACATCTAGATAACGCTAACAGTTTTCCCATACCAAGTATTAAATTTCTTTAAGTTAAAAATCAATTTAAAACTTTGCAACTGCTCAACTACCGGCGATTAAGTGCTATTAAACTCTGAGCCTTGAAAAGTGTCTTTTCAATTCTCGCATTCGCTAAGACATAAAAATACATGCTTTTTTTAAATAAGAAAATCAAGAAAGTAAAAATTACCAAACCATAATAGACATTCATTCAAGGAATAAATGTGCACGTTAATTCCTTTTTTTCCTAATATTCTTCGCTTTTGATGCGAAGAAAAAGTACAGAGAAAACCGCCGAAGGAGAGTCCGAAAATGTTTTTATGATAAAATTATTTCGCTACGAGGGGTCCTAGCGCCTCGATTTTAAAGATAAAAAGGAAAGTAAATGTACATTAACAACACATAGAAACTCTACGCGACTTCGCTAAGCCGCCTGGTGTACAAAAGGAAAGAAAAAAAAATTGGTTTTAAACAAAAGTTCGCTGAAATGTTGCAATAACTTTTTCTTAAATCCTTCGCTGCTCTTCTTCTGTGATAAATTCCATTGTCTGACGGACGGAGGCAGGCGGCCGTGAAGGAAGTTCGCTGCCAAAATTGTCCCTCGTTACCATGCGCGAGGGGTTGACACACACTGACTCCTCGCCGCCGCTTTGACCGGAATACATTGCCACGTTCTCGGAATTTCTAAGATCATGACAGACAAATGGTGCCTCGTTAGAACTGATATACGCCGTAATTAATTGAAACTTATGTGTAAAAATAGGCATGCCTTATTTTAGACTTTTTTAATTTAACTCTGAATGTGCAAGGATTCACTGGAAATTTTTCTTGAATTTTAAATATACTTTGAAATGTTAATCGCTCTTCTAGTATTTAATAAACTATTTTTCGTTATATAAATTATACTAGTTTATATTATAATGTCTTTGACGTAATTATCAGCCACTTTAGAATGTGGTTCTCTTTCTTGATTTTGATAAATTTTTTGGTTGATATTTAAAAATAACTTTAACAATTAACAAAAAATATGATTTCTTAAAGACTTCATTCTACATTTCAATCTAAAAATATCAACTCAAATTACGCTATACATTTTTTCTTTTTCTAAGTGAAATTAAATATTCCCAGTGAATTACAGTGACAATGTAGTCACTGTCAATTTAGCCTGCACAAAAATCAAAGAAAAATTTATAAAATATAGGTACCTGTTACTCAACGTACCATGATTTATTAGCAAATATTATTTGATCAGTGTTTGCTATTTTTTTAGATTTTAAGGCGCATTCTGGCTATAATTTCATTTTAATAAAATTAACACTTGAAAGATGTTTTCTCATCAAAAATTAATCTTTACAGGTTCTTAGTGGTCTCACAGAGACTCAACCGATGATGAACATTTAATTTGGCCAGTACTCGCATGGACGGTTGATAACTCAAGATTCCTGTTTTAAAACATTTTCTTAGAGGACACACCAAATGACTCAAAACAATTTAAGCTTCATGACAGAAAATTGATAAAAGTTTGTTTTATCTTCAGGGCACAAAGATGGACATTTTAGGCATGTGTATCCAGGGCAAAGGTTAGGAAAGCTATTAATACCGACTGTATATTAATACTTTACAGCCCCAACAAAAATAATAACACTGCAAAAACTATTTGCTAATAAATCATAATTCCTTGATTCAACAGACTCCACATTTTGATTCCAACAAATTTACAATCTCGCAAACCTTCCAGACGCTCCGCTGCAAAATAAAAATGAAGAAATGAAAACAAAAATAAAAAACCGCACCATCAAAACTCACATAAAAAAAAATAAAATAGTAGTGTCCAGCGATACTCACATCTAAGGATTGATGGTGAGCGAGGGCGCGAGCTGCTTGGCCGCGCCGACCCGTCACCAGAAGTGCGGCTGGGCGTATCCGCCGGGCGCGTTGGCCCCGCCGGCCGCTCCCGCCGCCGCGCCGCTCATGCCCAGCGGGTTGAAGCGATGGGGATGCAGCTTCTCCATACGCACCGCTCCGGGGCCGCCGCCGAAGCCGTGATGTCCTGCACCGGCGCCGCCGCCTCGTGGCCCGCCGAAGCCGCCGCGACCCGCCAGCATGGCGCCCGGGGGTCCGCCCGCCGCCAGGCCCGCGCCGCCGCCCAGGCCCATGCCCAGCGGCGGCACGCCGCCGTACCCGCCTCGACCCCTGCCTATGGCTCCGCCGCCGCCGCCACCTGTAACTCGACCTTCACGTGCACCGATCACACCACAACTCGCGCGAGACTTTGGCTTCTTTTACTTGCTAAAGGAGTTTGAGAGGGGGTGGAGTTGACATTCAGGAGTATCGGTTTGAATTTTTTTTTCTCTTTTCTTTTAGAGCTTCATTGGCCGAGGAAACCCTTCGTGCTCTGAGAAAAATGACGCAGGCGAAGTTTATACTAATCCTCTTTTTTATTGACGCAAAGTCAAACATGAATTAATTTTTAGTATAAAATTCTAAGTAATTGTCACTATGTCCTTACGTAGTTGCATTTAAAAAGTTTAAGAAATGTAATTTAAAAAAACAATCACAATTATTAGTCATTTTTTTAATGTGGTGTCAATCTGTAAGAACTCAGTGATCTCTTCTACAGTGTGATGAAATAAAAATGTGTATAACTAGAGAAAAAATTACATTATTTTTAATAAAGATATTGTAATGAATAAAAACTTCCAGTACCTACGTTACTACGGAATTTAATAACGAAATGTATCCATAATATTTATACCGCAAAATGTACCGATAAGTTTTATCGAGAAATAAACTACAATTCGAGCGTGAACTTGAATAGTAGATAACATGTTGGTAAGCTTTACTTATAAGCTTCCGCGATTTTCTTCATAATATTTATAATAACGTTTACCGGAAAATTTATAGAAATCCATGTACATTTCCTTATGGAATTCTATAAATTCTTCTTCTTTCGACGTTTTAAAAATATTTATGAAAAATAAGTAATTTAGCGGTTTTATTATGAAAACTTTTGTCAGTATTCAGTTCTAAATTGATTAATTAGTCTTAATTTCGCAATAAGCAACATAAGTTAGAAGTTTTTACTTTCCTCACGTTGTTTAGATACTCGTGAATGTCAGTATTTTAAATCTATTCTACTTTTAATACTAAGCTTTCCTTATAATTAAAAAACAAAAGTTTGTATACTTACAAAAGTTTGTAACTTTTAAAATAAATAAAATATTAAATTAAGCCAAAATAAATCATAATAATATGTAACTTTAAACTAATAATTAATCTTACTTCGTGATAAAAATTTATGTAGTTGAAAAAATTGTAAAACTCACAGTGAAGAGTAATGGGTTAAAGTATACCTGTGAATAATTTAACACACAGCATGTGCAGATTTCATTTTCGAGTTATGTTTAATTTTAGCCGTATCGATTACATTTTCCTAAAGACATTTTGTTCACAAAGAGAAAAAACATTATTTAATAGCCAAATCTGCTGGGGAAAATTATCTTTCCTACTATACACAGAATCCTATATCATTAAATCGTATATCATTGGTGATATACAGTAATTTTTTAAGGCGATGGTCGAATTCAATTCATTTTTAAACCTTCATGTTATTACAACAATTGAATATTTTTATACTTTATATTCGCATAATTGGATTATTCGATTATTAATTTATTTAAAGCTACTAGCAAAAAATATAAATATATTGAAATTTCATTTACTTTGATGTCCTCGAAGATCACAGATTTTATTTATTCTAAAAATTTTGGAAGATATTTTCTCATATGCTGATTCTATCACAATTAGATCCTCTTACAAGCATTAAATTTACTTTATAAGTAATAGATTTTAAAATTTATTTTATTTAAAAAATACTGTTATATATTTCCTACAACCAAACAATCCCGGTAAAATTATAAAAGGCTATCATTGAAATTTTTACAAGACTGTAGAGTTCAACTTGTCGTGATTAAAAAATTTAAAAATTATTGTCTACCTCTGACATTTCTAAATTATTTAACATCCGTACAGACAATTTGCTACAAAGTTGCTTCAAATCTTCAACTTTAACTTAGATCCACAAAAGCTAACTACTTTATTAAAAATGTAATATAATAATTCGAACTTTTTTTCACTATTTTAAATATTTAAAAAAAAAGTTCTAAGTTCCACAGTTATTTTAATTAAAAAACTTTAAAGTCCAGCTTTGCGCAGGGTATTCGGACCGGCGGCACCGGACTAAGATTGTCAGCTAAACGCGTCGCACTTCGTCTGACTATTTTAAGACTAGGAAGAATCATTGAAGTTAATTTGAGATAGAGTTTGAGAGAGAAAAAGTTTCAATTGATAGACATTTTCCGAACGTTGCAACAAGGAAAATTTAATGCTCGAATCTTGGCAAAGCTCCTCGTTCGCATACTTATTTGACGTACACTCTGTACAAACCAAGAATTAAATCACGGTGTTTAATTAGATTAGTAAGACCAAACGATGCGTAAATCTTTGAGAAATATCGCACTGCTTTCGCGAAGCTAGAGAATTTCTGTGATTTTATTTTTTATTTTAAAGTATGTGCGTATAACAAACATTTACTATCAAATTTTATAAACAATGTTAGTTAGGTTTAAAATTTAATTCAGAGCAACTTAGACCGTTGAAAATTACAGTAACAATTATGTAACAGATTTTTTCATGTTTACCATACGCACATTCTTAATTGCAAATATATTTGCTTTAAACATTTCAAGCATTGGACAATTGTTTAAAAATCGCTACTAGTATAATGTATCATCTTCGCATTGCTTGAAAATTGATACTCGCTATATCAGTATGTAATAAATGTGTCTGTTCTATTATACAAGAGTTAAAAGATAAAATAATACTTCAATTTGAACTATAATCATTAATAACGATTTGTTTTAATTTTCGTTGCATCTAATCATTTACTGGTTATTAAAACCCGGGTAGTTATTGAACTTTTTTCTGGTTGCATAGAGACACTCTCCTTCGTTGTTTGGTAGGCATTAACAGAAATAAAGAAACAAAAAGACAATTAAATACGATACTTTGAAGACGTAATTGTAAAAATAATGCAGTAAGATAGTCCAAAATTTACATTTACTTAAAACTGTTTTAAAGTGTAATTTAGTAATTATTAATAAATTAACTATACCAATAACTTTGCATTCAAAATTAATAAGTAATTTTAACTTCAATAAAGAAGCTGGACTATCTTGCATTTAAATAAGAAAAAAAGATAAAAATATTTTATTTGGTTGTTAGAAAAAGAATAAATTAATTACTTTTTACAAACTAACTTCACAATATATTAGCCAGTAATAAAAATATAAATTTTTGAAATAATAGAGCGAAAACTTTTTGTAACAACCCACAAAGAGAATCAGAAAAGAAATCAGAAAAGGTAAAGTTAAATTTGCATAGCCATGCATTAGTCAATCAACGAAGCGCAGAAATCGTATAACACAGGCGCAGCCAGAAATTCTCTAAATTATTTTAGTTTTAATGCATTTACTTTATTTTAGATTAGTAGCAAAAATGGTTAATAAACATTTTTAGTATTAGAACAAGTTATAAAAAGTATGTTATTAAACCTTTACTGTTGCTATGTACATTTATAGACGGTACAAAAATCGTTAGTAATTATTATAGAAAAATAAATCTAATAATTACCTGCTCAAAGAAAATTTAACATAAAGATCGGTAAAAATAAAATAATAAAAATAAATTATGTATAAAATGAAAAATTGTGAGAACAGAATATAAAGCATTAAAGCATTGCATAAAATATAACAAAGAAAAAGAACTTTCCATAATAATAAACAAAAGAAAAGAAAAGGAAAGAAAAACAATAAACAAACAAAAAAAAACAAAAAAAAAGGAGAAGGAAATAATAGATATATAAGAAATCAATGATGTGTACACAGTACGTACAGAAATTGTATTTCTCGGATACATAAGAAAAGAGCGATTTACAGAGGCTAAAGCAAAGAAAAAAGAAAAAAAGACATATGCATTATTCGTTGCAAGAGTTACAGTCGACGGAAAAATTTTCGCTGCAATGGCTTTCGTTAAATCCAACAAATTTTTTGAATTCAGTCACAAAGTGTCAGTTAGAAAAAAAAATACAATTCAACGACAAAAGAAAATCATTTAAACAATGTAAAAAAAGTATTTTTCACGTTTTAGTTACCGTAAGACATTTTAAATTACGTACTGAGAAAATTTGTTGGATATACTGGAGGAATGTTTATTTTACTCGAATACAGCCAAATTTGCTAGCGAACCGCGCCTTAAAAAAAAAGTAGGTCCGTCCTCGGTTAAACGCGGATAGAAACAAGAAATTCTCGACTAAACTCTCCTTCGCTATCTGTACGTTAACGCCCGATTCGCATGTGTCATGTATTGTGCAAGAGTCTTTACGAAATAGTATGAATCGAGTGGAAAAAAATGACAAAAAATTATTTATCTGTATCTCAAAGAAATAATGAAAAAAATCTCAATAAGTTATGTTTCCTAATCGACCTAATCAGTACGAACAGTTTCCACAATATGTACACTTTGTTTCGCTCATAATAAATAATTTCACGCAATTAAAAATACAAAAAAAATTTGTGAAAAAAAATAAAATTGACAATTAAAGCCTCATAGTCCGGGCTCGCGACTGTCTCATTGCCAGAGGTCATGGAATTTCGACTTCGTTGTAGAAGAATCAGCAAACTTGTCTGCGATGAAAAATTATTATTAAAAAAAAAAGAAAAAAAAATTCATTAGTTATCTTTTTCAATTTTTACATGCTGATGTAAATTCACAGATAAGTCTTTTTTCTGAGACACTCACTACTCTTCCTGTGTGATTTTTTAGCGGGTCTCGGCTGCTCTCTCAACCTGAGATCTCCAAGTTCATCTTCAAGCATTGCTATATTTATTTTCTTTTCTAACAATGCTATGAATTGACGACACCACATTTCGACAGATTTAACAAGCAAAGCAGACAAATTTTTAAATCACGTATATAGTCGTTAAAAAAATATTACAAAAAATAAATTGCATTTATTTTTAAATTCTTGAATGTTTCAGGGTAGGTCTCAACTTGAGAACATCCAAAATTCTAATCGCTTAGAAAAACTCTTTAAATTAATTTCATTACTATTTAAACTATTCGTTTGAATCCGAGTCTGAAATATTTTAATCAAGAAATTTTTTAAAAATAATTTCTGAATTTTGGTTTTCTAAAACTATGACCTTCCCACAAGATTAAACAAGAATAACTTAGATATATAAGTAGATTAAAAAATTCATTATAAAAATCTTAAATTAATTAAACTACTAGTAACTTAAAAAAAAAAGGTTATAAAAACGATAATTTGTAGAAAATATAAAAAATAAAAGCTTTTGTGCTAATTAATGAGCTAAAAAAAAGCAAATTGTGCGTTGCAAAAAAAGTTAAAATTTTCATTCACGTTAACATTTAAATAATAAAAAAAAGTTTAAAAAATACTTAAATATGATCTAATTCAAAAATATTTATGGGAAAATCAAATGTTTATCTGCAAATAAGTAAAGAATAAGGTGTCTTACCACGACTCTGGTTGTAGCCAGCCTGCCATCCAGCATAATAAGCTGCCTTCTGCTTGCCATGCTCCTCTGCGATTTTGACACTGAGAGGCTCAGAGCCTCCTTCTGGTATCGTTCCGTGAAGTTGATTAATCGCGTCTTGCGCCTCTTCTCGTTTGTCATACCTGAAAAATATTTTAATTATATCAAACTGAGTTTTTCAATGGAAAGAATCATTTCATTTTGAAATATTATGATAAACTAAAAAATTTATAAGTGATCTCAATTTATAAGCGATCTCATGACAAATTTAACTACTGAATATAGTCATTTATAGTAATAAATAAATAATTATTTATAGATTAGGGCTAAACTCATTATTCAAAGTATCAAGCCTCATACAAAATCTATAGATGTGAGCAATAAATTTTATATTTAAAATAGGTCATAGCAGACACCTAGCAAAAGGATAGAAATACACTCTGGCAGTGTGCAAATGAGTAAATATAAGCGAAATACTGCGACATTGTAGTTGCATAATATTTTCTTCAATTCTAGTAGCTAGCACCTGCATACTACCTGCTGCTAGCTGAGTGTATTCTAACTTTAAAGCTACTTATGAAATATGACTAGACTATTTTAAAATTTCAATGAGCAATTTAAAAATTAATTGTTATTTTAAAATGAAGATAGGAAACTTCTTAAGTCATTTTCACATTAAAACTGAATTGCATTTTGCACATGTTGTAACCATCTCAGAAAAATTGACTGACTCACCTAACAAACGCTACTCCACGTGGCAAACCAGTCAGCTTATCTTTCAGTATATTTTTCTGAACAATTTGGCCAAATTTACTAAAAATTTCTTCTACCTGCTTCTCTGTGATGTTCCTGTAAATAAAATAATCGTATGAGAAATGTGATAAAAATTGTACTTCACTGAAAGAAATTAATTTTGAGGATAAGAAAGGATTAAAAATTCACTAAGCAGAAAAAATTCTTATTTAAAATAACCAATCCAGTTAATTTACCTTGGTAAATTTGTGACATATAGGTTTGTTTCTTTTATTTCTTCACCTGACGGCCGGGCAAAAGAAACTTTTAATCTTTTGTTTTGAACTTGAAGTCCATTTAATGTGTTAATCGCTGTAGCTGCATCTTCAGCTTTTGCATAATTCACAAAACCAAAACCATAACTGTAACCAGTCTGAAATAATAGGTAAACCAGAGAATTAATAAATTATTATAAATTTCTGAATTACTTATGTCACGAATCTATACTAATGTATTAGTTAAATAAATTCAAATTTTTACATTACCTTGTAATCTTTCATTACTCGACATGATTCAACTGGACCAATTGTCACAAACATACTGTAAA
This sequence comes from Eurytoma adleriae, assembly GCA_900480045.1. Classification (NCBI taxonomy): domain Eukaryota; kingdom Metazoa; phylum Arthropoda; class Insecta; order Hymenoptera; family Eurytomidae; genus Eurytoma; species Eurytoma adleriae. The sequence continues at coordinate 77,710 of UXGC01000397.1, forward strand.
GTTCCTTTTCAGTCATGCTCTGTGGCAAATAATTGATGATCAAATTTGTGCGATCATCACTGTTGCCTTTGCGATCATGCTGCTGCTGTTGATCATTCATTTTGCTATCTTCTTGGGTACTCTTTTCTTCTTTTAGATGACAATTTGATGTTATAGTGGCGATCCCCAATTGATTCACTGGCAGCCTCTGGTGGACGTGCGAGCTTCCACTGTTTCCATTGAGAATAACCATCCGTATGGTCGGCAAATACAAAAAATATAAACAAATGCATTACTTTTTCTTTCATGGACACGGCCATGATTATCCAGGCAGCTTTTCTCTCTAGTTTTGTTTTATTAAACGAAATATCAAAAAAAATAAAATAGAAAATAAATGTAATAATTAAATGTATTTAATTCACGTTGTCAGACCTGTTTATCAAAAACAAACAAACAAAAGTGCATAAGGACCAAGCTTGAACTACAATGTTTGCATTAATAAATAAATTGTTGGTATAATTGATCAAATTAAATCATGTGTTTAATGAAATATACTGTTGCTTAATCAAATATAAGTTTAAGTTGATTTTAATTACTTTTAATTAATTTAATTTCCATTAGCACAGAAGTACGTAAATCATAGTGTATAAAATTATACCAACATTTTGTAAGACATATTTATTTGAAATATCTGCTTATGAGTAGTTAAAACTTTTAAATCATTCATTGAACTTCTAATTTTAACTAATATCGATATAGAAATACGCTCAAATCTCATTAAAAAAGTCCTCTAGTTGACACTCGAAACATCTGCATTTAACTGCTCACAAGCACAATTCATTAAATCTAATATGCGGAACCGGCGAAAAGTGCGTTTCCAATTAACGACTGCAACGTGCCAACGTGCATTACGTCTAAAATCCTCGACTTGCATCGTCTAAGAAAAAAAATTCATTATACTCAAAGAGAAAAAAGTGCAGAGATGCAAGAAAAGATTTATGTGTAAAAGTAAAAAAAAAGAGCAAAAAAATAAACGATACCTGATGTAAAAAAAAGTCTAGGTTAGAAGCGAGTAACAGGAGATAATAAAGCCGGAGGAGCTGGATATCACGAAGAGCCGGGCGAGCGAGGGCAGTCGGTAACCTAAACAGTCAAAGGAGCCGAAAACGTGAATGAAAAGGACAATGCGACGACGGGCGCGATCGTGACGACTTTATATAGTACGCGAGTACACAAGGCCCCGTGCGGAGATGCGCTACAGCGAAAACAAATGCGCGCGGGGCTATTTAATTCGCGAACGGGTCCCACGCGAATGCGGCACCGACGAGAGAGAGAGAGAGAGAGAGAAAAAAAAGAGCCGCGCTGCAAAAACCAGGCCAAAGCGGAACTGGAGCAGCGCTCGAAACCCCCCGCGCATGTATACACATATATACGTGCACACCGGAAAGAGGGTAGCTGCAAGGGAGGGTGGGAAGCAGCAAAGCCGCCGGGGAGGAAAAGCTCGGGAAACGCGGCGTAATGCGGGACACTGGGGGAGGAGGGAAGTAGAGGATGTATATGCGGGAAAGGTTCAAAGGCCGCTCCTTTCGCGCCGCCGCCAGTATGGCATGGGAGAAGTCGGAGGAGCGCGAGAAATGGGCCTCGCTAATTTTAGGGGCATGAAATGCAGGAATCCCACGAGCGCTTTTAATTTACTTTTCTCGCGCACTTGGTTTAACGTCGAGTTAACTGTGAGCATTATACTATATAACCGTCGGAGTTTATGTTTTTTCCTTTGAGAGAGACGTATTCTGGCTGTACAATCAGGATTAAAACTGAAATAGGGTAACAGAGATTAGTTCAATTCTGAATCGATTTTTTTAGACATTTCATCACTCTTTCATACTTTCCTGTATTATTTTTATATGAACACTTTATTTTTTTATGAAAAAATTTAATCTTTATTGTTAAAAATAGCTAATTTTTATTGAAGTTCATTTATAAATGTTGCAGCTACGTGCAACTTGGTTATATATAATAATTCAGATTTTTTAAATGAAGCTAATAACAATTTTGTTAAGTAAAAGTTTTATTTTGTTTGTACAACCAGTGCAACCTTAAACAGTGGTAGTAGAACAGAAACTATGATATTTGTATTTATATAATTGTACCTATTTCTTTCCGTTAATGCAAAGAATAAATAAATAATCTTTTTTTCTTTCTACAGTCATATTTTCTTATTAAAACAAAAACTTTTTGTCTCTTCAAGGAATATACTATTTTTAATGGCCGCTATTAAATTTTTAATATAATCAACAAAAAGCGCTTTTGTCATGGTTCATTTGCAATTACAAAGAGAATAGTTAATATTGAAGCTCTATTATTGCCGCAAGGTTTATGAATATTGGATTAGACTATAGTTAGTTTATTCTCTAGTATGCCAACAACTTTCATAATTTAAAGCTTTCTTTATTTCAAATTGGTACGAAAAAGCACAAAGCTCAATCTAATTTAATATTAGGCTGCACATTATGACATATAGAATATTTATAAAGGAGCATTAAAACTTTATGAACTGAAACTAATTCCTTAATCTAATTTGATCAGTTAAAAATTTATTTAGCAACATAGTTAGTACAATAACTATTTATAAAAGAAAAAAAATTAAGCTGCTATTAGAAAAACTAGTTTTATATCATCAAAAAAGTAATAAAATCACCGATTAGTATTAAAAATAAAAAAATTAAACTCAAACATACCAAAATTGAATCGCAAACAGAAAATAATACAGGTACCTAAATCCTCTCAAAAAATGCCTCATAAACTGATAAACAACTCCGAAGGATAAGCAATAGCGTGTGTACCTTCGACGCAGCGAAATAACAACCCATCGCTATTTTCGTCTAACACTTCTAAAACTCCAGCAACTAAGAGGCGTGAATCATCCCCGATAAAACGAAGCTAACGCAGAGATTACGCGGGAGAGCCACTGCACGAGCGCGTAAGGCGCAAAAATGGCACAGGCGTGCGCGCGCGGCGGCGACGCACGCAAAATACAAGAGGCGGAGAGGAAAAGACACGGCGTTATTGCGAGGCCCACCCGAGCGAGAGAGACGGCTGTATAGGTGTACAGAGAGCCCCCCCCGAGAGCTTGGCGGCTCCTCCGGAGTGCTGCACGCGCTTACATACACGTCACCCGTCCCACGCGTACTGCGGAGGCGCATCGGATCGAAGGGGCACGAGAGAGACGGAGCCACTCCGTCCCGGGAGATCCGTGTGTACACCTCTCTCGCCCCCTCGCCTGCGTGTTTTTCAGCGCGATGCACGCGCGAAGTGTACGTAGGTACTTACACCGGGCGATCGCGTTACGTAAGTCACCGCGTTTTAACGCGCGGGTGCACACCTGGCCGAGAAGCGACGACTGCATCCCGGCCGGGACGCCGCCACTTTTTTCCCCCCCTCCCCCCTCCGCCGTGCAGCGAACACAGCACTCCGCGGAGAGAGCTCCCACGTCCATACCCGTCTCTCTCTCTCGCTCGCTCGCTCGCTCGCCGCATCACCATCTGTCTCTCTCACTCCTCCTCGAGTGTAGGCAGCGGCCGCAGGGGGAAAGCCGAGGGACGGGGACATACGTACGGGAGGCGTGAGGTCCAGCCTATTAGCCCCGGCTGGGCACGGGCGAAGCCATACTTTATGTGCTCGTGTGCAGCGGAGGAATACGGCGCACTCGGCGAAAAAAATGGAGGAGAACACACTCGCACACTCGCACCGCACTAGTGCCCGAGACGCCGCCGCGCGGGACGAGGCTGCTTGTTTCTTCACGCTTTTTTTTTCCTCTCCCTCCCTCTCTCTCTCTCGTATCTTTTCTCTCGGTTGCGCACACCGGACACTCACTCGCGGGGATCGCGGGCCGCGACTCGCGGGGACGGTTTCTCGGTCGGCGAAAAAGAGTATAAATATTGTTGTGGACGCGGGAGCGTCCATTCACTACCTGGCTACGACGAGCGCCAATGACGGAATGCGCCGAGAGGCGCGCGCCGCGCCGCCGCCTCCCCCCGCCCCCTGCTTACTCGCGCTCCGGGCGCTAGAGCCCCCCACCCCCATCTTCGCGAGGCCCACTCGGCGCGCAGAACTGACCTGCCGCTACAGGAGCGGCGACCGCAGCGCCGCTTCGACGTAGTTGCGGGTTTTCGCGGGATATTCGATAGGAAATTTTTATGCTAAAGAATAATGTTTATTTTAGATTTGTTTGCAAATTTGATAATCGTATTAGTGATAAAGTTATAACCTTTTACAATATTGTAGTTACTGAAAAAACTCATATTTGTTGTTTTAATGTAGAAAATTAAAGGATCAAGTAATTCGAAGAAAATATTAGGAAAAAAACTTAAGATACATTTTTTTTTTGATAAGAAATCAGAAAATGTGTACACCAATCTTGTTGCATACATTTTATTACTACTCATTTCAAGGAAGCTATTTCATACGGATACGACGGACCTATGACAAATATTTTGATTGTGAATGGAGCAATTTCAAAAATTCAATAAAATACCCTATATACATTCGAAAAATTATGGACATATTTCTTTAATTTTCTGTAAAAAGTATTGATGTTAAACTAAAAATTTCTAGGTAACTATTCAATTATTCCCTAATCGTTATTTTAGGAAAATACATTTAATTAAGTTTATATAACTATATTGAAATATTTCTTCATTATTTATTCTTATATTTTTGTTTCATCTTTCTCTAATGAAGAATCACTCCAATGATACAACACAATAGAAACAACGTACAGCTAAAATCTCATCTTATCATCAGTACATGTTAATGTTAAAAATATTATTTATCAGTACATATTTAATGTTAAAAATAAAAATGAAAATGATATGATAAATAGTGACTATATGTAAATGCTCTCTTTAAAGCTTAACCTATAATTTAAAAAAAAATAATAATAAGTATATAAAAATTACTTAAAAACATTACCTTAATATTTTAACAAATAATACATTTTTTATTTCCACTCAACTCCTGATAATAAGTAAAGAAAGTCCTGCTTTATTTTCCTTCGTATCCTTTTCCAGTGTATATGTTCCACTTTTGACTCGCTAATTCTCTCGTTAATGAAAATGAATTAGTAAACAAACGACGATTGTGCTAAAAAATTTCTTTCTTTGTTTTTCTTCCTCCAAAACTGTTAATTAGCTGAGTACATACACTTTTCGAAGTTGTAGCTTCAGTGAAAATTCACACATATTGTGGTATTCGCCGTAGAATTTATAGTATAACGTAATTTTATTACAATGTTCAACAAGCTTTTTTATTTTAATTCTTTTTGAAGATTTTTGACGAAATCTAAGAGAATACCCAATAAAAATTAAATCAATCTTGTGTAATGGTAAATTTAATACTAATATGATGGTAAATTTACTATTGATAGATGTAAGAATGAATTACTATGTATAATTCAGTTTTAAATTCATAAATTAATATATCAATAAAAAGTCGGAAACATAAAAAGAAATTAAAAATTTTTTCGTCATAAGTTTTTTTCTATAACTTTTACATAATTTTATAATGCTTGTGATAATAAATAGATAAAATAAAAATTATTCAATATTGAAAAATAGCGAATCCTGATATGTAAATAAAATTAATAGTGTTAGAATCATTTTTAAGCGCTTTGAGTAAGATTATAATCTTATTAATTAATCATTTCCAAAGAATTTTTCTACATTTGTTAAATATTTTATTAGAACAATTTAGCTATGAGTACATTATTTTGATAGAATATATTATCGCGTTATATTATAAAAATATAAAAGTATAAAAGGCAAGATTGAAGAAAAAATCGCACACTTGTATAAAAAGCTTGAATTACCATTTTACATTTTTTCATAGCACATGTGCAATGTAGTGCTATTTTATATTATTCATAAAATTTAATTTTTCATAAAATTCATTGATATGTAGCATTCTATCAACATTTTTTTAATATTTAACATAAAATATTCTGCGTATACTTGATTTTGTTAATTATCAACTTAATGATTACTTACTTAGACCGAGAAATGCGAAAAAAAATTATTAATACTTATTATAAAATTGTGTAACTTACTTTTCTTTTCTATAAATGTAATAGAAAATTAAAAAATAAAAAGTTATGTAAAAAGATGTAACGCAAATTACATTATATAAATCTTACGAATAAATATTATAAAAACAAAAAAAAAACAGTCTTTTAAGTTCTTAAAATATGACTGTAGACGTGCAAATATTAAGAAATAAATTAAAATTTAGCTGCCTACTTCCTAACGAGATTCGTTGCTTGAACGACGGATAATGTTCGAGTTTTTCGATTTTTTAAATATCCGGATACCCTTTGAAAAAACAGTCTCATAAATTATTTAAAGGTACTACTAACGTGATCACTCAATGGTATCCTTAATGTAAACGACCAGGATCGTCCCACACAAGTTGTAAGCAGCGTAATGAAAAAAGTTATCGCTTACTTAACTGAATTCCTTTACGCTTTCCTCATTAAATTTTAACATTCAATGTTAATAAAATGTAGTGCTTTTAAGTAATCCACCCGTAATATTTGCAATTTTAAAACAAGCCCACGTTTATCTCAGCGCGCAGAAGCCGTTTACTTTCGAAAAGCGAAAAAGGCGATGACGCTTGCTCTCGCAAATATCTTTGGACGCGCTGCTGGTCGGGGTGTAGTCGTTTTCCTTGCCACCCCAGGCATTCCTTGGCGACTCGATGCCGAACGGACTGTAGAGCTTAGTCGGCGTACGCCCCAATAAATTGCGAGATCTTGATTGCGGCGTTTGTGATTTATAAGCGCTGCTCGTGGGTGATTGCTGCTCCTCGAGTCTCTGGCGACGGCGGGTTGAGCTTTTGAATTTCTAAAATTGAAACAATGACAATGTTTGAAATGTGGCTAAATTTAATTAATGACTTTTCTTAGGAACAAAGACTAGTCTACATAGCTTTTATTACAGGTGCTGAGTTGTTAAGCTTCTAAAATCTATTTATAAAGGGCAATATATTCATTTGAATCATTTTAATTACGAGTCACAAAAAGTGCATAAATTAGTTAGTCGGCATAAGTATAATTCTGCTGAGAATGAAATATGAGCTAATAAATTTTCTTTGAAATTTATAATCTTCATGGTTATTAATTAAAATTTCTACCTTCTTTGATTATTAAAAATAAATTAACATTACTTCATTCATTAAACAAAAATTTACACTTACTTGTGATATTGAACCAAAAGTTGATCGGACAGAAGAAATTGTTTTAGAAATTTTATCTGCACCGTTTCTCAAAGCTCTCTTGGAATCTGTGGAGACTTGACCAAGACTTAGGTTGTGCCATAGCCTTTCAGAAGTATCTTTATCAGATTTGTCTTTCGATCCATCTACGTGCTCCTTATCAAATTTGTCCTGAAGTCTTCTCCTAAAGTTTTTGTGTCCTTTCCCTTCTTCTGACATGCTCCTGGCTTGCACATTGTCACGATGGAATATAAAAGATACGCTTCTCGAATCTGGAGGCATTTTGTAAGTATCTGTAAAATATCCAAAAGTATAAAATTAATTAAGTTTATTTTAGAGTTCATTAGAAAGTACATTTGATAAAAAAATAGCAGTTTATTTTCCTATTTCATTTGAAATCAAATTTAGTGTTTTAAAAATAGAATTTATAACAAATGTAATGAAATTTATATTTAAAAATTGATTGTTGAAATATGTATGTACTTTAGATTAAAAGTTTTTCTAGACTTGTGTACATATTTGCATGTTGTCGCAGCTTTAAGAATTCTTATCATCATCTATATTTCATCTGATAAGTTTATATATATTAATATTTAAACAAGCTGTACTTTAAAATAGTTCTTTAATATAATATTAAACATTTCATGAATAATAGTAAAATTATATTAATTTTGCTAAGTATATGAAAACAACATACTTACAAAAACATATAAAAAAATCTTAGACAATCTTATCATTAATTATCTTTATAATTATGAATGAAAGAAATCCTGTGGATAACCACTTTAGGTATAAAAGTGCGATTATTCTTCAACCCAGAGTTCATCAATTCTAAATAAGGTATTTAAATCCGTAAACTCGAAATAAGGATACTTTAATGATCAAAGACGACCAAAACCCGTGGATTGCAGTTAACCCCGATCCCTATTAATGAACTACTACAGTCCATCCAAGGTGCATCGCACTCACGTTATATATACATACCTACACGTAAGAATCAACCCGATATAGTAATACTCGCCGCGTCGAGATATTTAAATCTCTCATTTGCAGCCGCAAACATGAATGAACGACGCCCCGTCCAAAGTATATACGACGACACGAGGAGCAACAGGACCGACCGTTACCCGTGGAATCGAGGCCCCCGCGACGCCGGACCTCGCATTAACAATCCGCACTCGGCCGAAACAAAAAAGTAAGCCACCGCGAGAATCGATTAACCCGAATTCCTTCGTATAACTATAACTATCAAAAAAAGATATTAATTAAAAGAAGAAATCAACCAAGATGCAAGTACTCACCTGACCAACCAACAGGCGCAGCTAGACGTGTAAGTACCACTGAATGTGCACCGCTTGCAGCAAGGATTCTGCGGCTTCTCTCCTCGAGGCGACGCGCGGCACTCGCGATTCAGGGCAGTGGCTGTGTGCCTGCTGCAGCGACGGCGAATCCTCTCCTGCCGCGGCAAACGGCCGCGCACCTGCACGCGCCTTTCTCTCTTTTCCTCCTCTCCTCCCGCGCCGGCTCTCTCACCCCTCCGTACGCGCGCAAGTCCGAGGAAAACGGCCGAGGAGGGTCGCCGGGGCGATGTATACATGCACGACGCGTATATATGGTATCGTCCCGTCTCGCTCGCGCGCAACAGAAATTTCAAACCTCCAACCGACTTTCCCCCCTCCCGCCGGAATCCCTTTTTTTCCTTCGCCTCGCCGTTGCAGCCGACCGGCCCAAGGATCGACACGCACCTTCCTTTTTTTCCTTACTACTTCTTGAAGCGAGGGAGAGGGAGAGAGGATCAAGGAGCGGAGCAAATAAGGAGGGAGATGCAAGGTTTTCAAGATTTCAGGAGCGACGCGGGGAAACATTTTTTTTAAGTAGTACGCTTTATGTGTGTGCGTGCAGGATGCGGCGTTTGATTGATAGATTTTTCTCTCGCGACCTCCTCGCGGACTTGTGAGTTGTGACGCCGCGAAAGTGCAAAGCCGCGTGTTATATGCACTTTTGCATGCGAATTGGTTGAAACATGCACATAAAGATTTGTATGTTACTTTATTTATAAATATTAATAAATGTAAGCATTTAATTTTTTGTACGGTGTCCATCACTGGTCTTTCTACAATACTTACCTGCAATACGGATCCTGTCTATATCCATCTTTGTTTCACTTACGGAGAAAGCAATTGACTATTTTTATCTAACTGTAAAGCACAACGGAACAGTGGGACGGAACGATTTATAAAAATAATGCCCTATAGAATTGACGCCGCTTATAATGTACAAATTGTTTGGGATATTCTAAAAGATATAAAAAGAAATATTGAGATTACCCGAATTGTTACCGCTTTTAGTTTTTTGAACGCGTCTATTTGTTTTGACTCTCTGCTCCGAATAAACCGGAGCAGTTCATAAATCGTATTTCGTTTTCTAGTTACGCTGCGTGCCGCACTCTGATGGTTTTTCTACAATCTCTACTGGTAGCGGTGGTCTGAAGCACATTTAACCTTTACTGGCTTTGAATACTTTGAAATGCTGTTAAGTTGACTAAAGTGAAAAAAATAAACTGTATAAATGAATAATTATGATTACAAGGAATTTAAGTAAGACACGGAATGTTACTGGTAATTTTTTAATCACGGCGAAGCAAAAACATTTCATTTGTACCAACCAGTGGAACATGTATATTATGTCAACTTAAACCAGGTAAATTTCTTAAATATACAAATGTTTTTATTTTTTTTAAATTGCATTAACGAAAGTTTAATCTATTGTGCATTGTTAAAATACTATTCAATATGTCATTAGTAATTTAATTGACGCTTTTTTTACAGAAAAGAATAACAAAGTAATCATGAGTTACAACAAAAAAGTATCGTACTTTTATAATCCCGATGTGGGAAACTTTCATTATGGGCCTGGTCACCCAATGAAACCACACAGACTTTCAGTAATTCACAGTTTAGTGCTGAATTATGGGCTTCATAGAAAAATGCAAATTTATCGACCATACAGAGCAAGTACACATGATATGTGCCGCTTCCACTCCGATGAATATGTAGAGTTTTTGCAAAGGGTGACTCCACAAAATTTACAAGGCTATACAAAATACTTGTCACATTTCAACGTTGGAGATGATTGTCCAGTGTTTGAAGGCCTTTTTGATTTTTGCTCAATGTATACAGGAGCATCGTTAGAAGGTACAATTACTTTATCAATGTAATTTTTTGTAGATAATATGAATCTTTTTTAATGTCTGATTATACAAATTTAAAATATTAACTATTGTGATTGCAGGAGCCACAAAACTTAATAACAAAAGTTGTGATATAGCTATAAATTGGAGTGGGGGTCTACATCATGCTAAGAAATTTGAGGCTTCTGGTTTTTGTTATATCAACGATATTGTTATTGCTATTCTGGAATTGCTGAAATACCATGCAAGAGTCCTTTATATTGATATTGATGTTCATCATGGAGATGGAGTGCAAGAAGCCTTTTACTTGACTGATCGTGTTATGACAGTGTCCTTTCATAAGTATGGCAACTACTTCTTTCCAGGCACAGGAGATATGTATGAAATAGGTGCAGAAAGTGGCAGATTCTACTCAGTGAATGTACCTTTAAAAGAAGGTATTGATGATAACTCTTATTTTCAAGTCTTTAAACCAACGATATCCAATGTTATGGAGTTCTTCCAACCAACTGCAATTGTACTTCAATGTGGAGCAGATTCATTAGCTAATGACAGATTAGGTTGTTTCAGCCTAAGTACTAAAGGCCATGGAGAATGTGTGAGATTTGTGAGGGACTTGAACGTACCTTTACTGACAGTTGGTGGCGGAGGCTATACTTTAAGAAATGTAGCAAGATGTTGGACCTATGAAACTTCACTATTAGTTGATGAACAAATCAGCAATGAACTGCCTCTTACTGAGTACCTTGAATACTTTGCACCTGATTTTACTCTACATCCTGAAGTAGTAACGAGGCAAGATAATGCAAACAGCAAACAATATCTGGAAGCTATCACTAGACATGTTTACGATAATTTGAAGATGATACAACATTCACCCAGTGTACAGATGCAAGATGTTCCCTGCGATATTTTACCTCCGGAAGAAGATAGGCAGCCTGATCCAGATCCAGATTCTAGGCAGAATCCGCAGGATCTTGACAAAATTGTTGAACCTGCAAATGAGTATTATACAGGTGACAAAGACCAAGACAAAATGGACACAGGAGATTCATAATACTATGAAACTCCATGCGTGCATTGCATTGTAAAAATCATGATTATTTTTTAAGATAGAGGATATCATTAATATTGTGTTATAAATTTTTATCGTTTTTTATTTGTCTATTTGATACTGTATTGAGTTTACTCGTCTTTAAAAACACAGAAGTAATGCTTTCACTTGACAGAACTATTGTATAGCAATTGTGATCTTAATAAGTAAGAAATATTCTTATACCTATACTGCAAATAAAAAATTTTTATTTAGGAACATTTTTTATTTAATCTGTATAAAAATGTATGCAATAAAATTTATAAAGAAATTTTAGAAAATTCGTGATTTTCACTCAATTATTTATTCCATAAATAATTTATAAGAAATTTTCTTTTTTTTTCATTATTTAAATAGTAATATAAAACATAAATATAAACAAATTAATTTATTTCCATTAAAGATGTAATAATGTTTCAATAAACGGGTTTTTAACTACTTTTAATTTTGTAAACGAATACATGTAAATGTTTCATTTTTATCTTTATTAAAAATTAGGACATGGTAAAATTTTAGTAACAATGTATTTGAATATCCGGAAAAAGTGCGCAAACTGCATGATAAATGTGCTAGTAAAAATGAAATATAAAATTGTAAAGAGGAAACAAGGACTGGAAAGATATAACAAGTGATAAAATAAATATTTATACACATTCTATTACAACTTCAATTCATTGTCATAGTCACAATTCCCACATAGATTTTGTAGAATATTGATACGAAAATACAGATATATGAAAGCGCATATCTAGCGTACTCTCGCCTTCTTAATATCGATAAGACTAATAGAAAAACATTTTTAGACGTCACAAGTAGTAAAAATTCATATATCTCTGATAAAAAATTTTGGACGTTATATAAAACTTTCTTGTTTAAAGATTCGCATTATTCATAATTATTTACGAGTTACATATTGTAATAAACAGACGTGTGTAAAACAGCACCTTAAAATTTAAAAAAATTAGTTTCTTCATATATAATAATAAAATCAACAGTCATTGGGAATAATATATAAATTTAATATATATAAATTTAAAACTATCTTTCATAAGATTCTTTTCAGCCTGAATATTCAATCGTTTACTACTTGTTTAAATAATTGATATTTGCAAACGCTACTTCAGTAAAATAAATTGAATTACTTTGTCGAAATCTTAAGGCGATAGACATCTAAATTGAAAAAAAAAACACAAATTTGGGCAAATTATTTGGAAAGCAAGAAAAAACAAAACCGTGTCTTAAGTTATCGGAAAGTCAGTCCGAGGTAAAATATTTAAGTGAAAAATTTTTCGATTGTTTTGAAAAGCATGATGGATATTTATTTCTACGCCACCAGGGCGAAGCAGCAACAAGGGTGAGAGATGCTAAACGCACGTACAATGAGTGAAAAAAAATTAATCAATGCGAATAATAATCGTAAACGCGTGTATCTCTGCTTTTGGGACTATCATTGCTATATCACAGAGAACTTAGCTTAAGCCGTTGCTTATTGATCCTTATTAGAATATTCTGCACAATTGATACAATAAATTAGGAATTCTTAAAATTAAATGCGCTTCTCAGACATTCTTTCACGGTCACACGAAACTTTCTCTCTTATACAAACGTAGCGTGTATGCAGTGTATGTATAGTGTATGTAACTTAACGAAAAAAAAAATTAATACGAATAAGAAGAAATACTAATGGTATGCTGTTTAACAAACAGCACAACTCACGACTCTTTATCTTATCAATTCACTTGCTAGCAGTTAATTCTAAGTTCGGCAATTTTATAGAAAAGAGCTTTTTTTATATATTTATACGATGACTCGCAAACTATGCATAATCTCTTAACTACTGTTATATAAATGGTCACACGTTTTGCAGTTACTTTTTTACTTTCACAACATTTATATATAAAAAAAAAAACATATACTGTATGAATATTTTTCAGTCTCATTATGTTAATTGAAGGAATCGTACGTCGCCACGCCCTAAATTCACATTCGCATTTCTTGAAGCGTCGAATAAAGAGATTTCTTGCTAATGCAAAATATTATAAAAAATAAAGGGCTCGAGAAGCGTTCTTCCAAGTTTATTTCGTCGGACGAAAATATATATATTTATATTTGAGCCCCGTGTCTATTTAACTCTGCGCAAACAATTATTACATATACTACTTTCTTTTTTCGAGGACTTTCGAGGAAGCTGCTCTTATTTTCTCTCAGAAGTAAGATTATCTCCCCCTGGTATTTAGTTGACTAGATGACGTTGCTATTCCTCGTTGTCAAGTTCATTTGAACGTAAGCAAGAAAGAGAAAGTAAAGTAACGATAAACAGCAAGCTCCTTAAGCAAAATTCATTTTTCAAGCTTCCTGTTGGTTTTAAATCAGGTCTCGAAGTGCTTGTAGATACTCGTCACGTAGGTCATAACTTGTTGCCAATCAGGTCTCTCGAGTTGACACATATCTCCAATATTCTATTAAATCATAACAAAAATAACACATCTGAATGACTTAATTTTTTCTTTAAAAAATTGAAAAAGTATGTAATACTTTTGTCTACGTACCAGAGTTGTTTGTATGCCTACGCTTTCGGCAGCAGAGAAGGCTAGCGCGAAGTTTCGCCTCTTTTCGTTGGGCGTGAGCGAGTCGTATGGAATTTTGTCTGGCAGATACGTGTGTAGAATTGCACAGAGCGCGAGGCCGTCGTTCCACGAGCTGCTGAAGTTGGTGATGTCGATGTTCCGGTAGCCGATAGTTTTGTTCTGGCACCACTTGAGCAGTGCGTTGCGCCTCGAACCGCCATTCTTCACTAGGCCGCAAAGCGGATCCTTGCGCTCCGACAGATCGGTCACACTGTTGCGCCTCACGAAGTCCATCGCCTTGACATTCAGTGCTGCTGAATCCAAAAGTTGACCCGAGCTCAGAACACTCGGTACTGTGGTTTTCGTTTCCACTGTACAAGAAATAGGGAGTTATTTACGGTACCGTAATTACTTCAGGAAATAACAATTACTTTAAAAACAACATTTTAGAAAATGTTTTTTTAAATAATTTTGACATTTTTTTACCTGAATAGGTTTTCTTGGTATTTGTTGTTTGAGTTTTGTTGTTGTTGTTCGTAGTATTTGACGTACATATGAGATTGTTAATTTGTTGATCTCTAAGTGGAGCTTTCAAAGATATAACATCATTAGTGCCTATAGAGTTCAGCGATGAAGTTGAGCTGCTTCGACTTCCAGGTCCTAAGAAAAAAAAAAAAAAATTAAGTTTTTGTATGTGATATTTTTATATAGTACTAATTTTGAAGAAAAAAACTAACCGGCTTTAGCTTGTTTGGTAGCATTTTCGATGCTTTCGATGAGACATTTAACGGAAAGTCTTGAGTCTTGTCGTGTGATGTTGGCTTTGCGGCGAGCTGCCATTTCATTCTGAACACTGTTTAATACCGATTGCTGCGTATCGGTCGGTGAGGAGGCGATTCTCGAAGTTGGAGGATTTTTCTGAGTTGCTGAAAAACGAAAAAAGTTTTCGTTAAATTCTATTTTGTTGAGTTTTTTCATAATGAAAAGATGCCAAGCGAAAAGCAAAAAATTCAAGGTGTATTAATTTAAACACAAAAAGAAGACGGTGAAAAAAATTGTACAAACGATTAATATTAACATGTTAGAATATTCTTTCTTTTTACAATCACTAATTGTTTTATACTTTTCATACATGTGATTTACAATGATGAGTCAATAACCAATTAAATATGTATATATAGTTTCTAGCAAACATAGATAACATTTTTTTCATTGTGTTTTAATTCAAATATTTTTAAATAAAGAAGAGTTTTATCGTAATACATTACAATTTTTGTAAATCAATATTTATCTATATCTGCTCGCAAATAATACCACACTGATGTACCAAATTCAGGGTAAACATAAAAAAGCAATCCACAAAATGCCGAAATATATTTCCCTTTACAATATACAAGAAAAAGCTTCATAAATGGAGTTCACAGCATGAAAAAATCGATAGCGAAAAAATCCAATCAAAGGTCACACTGATTATTTTGATTAATGATGCAATATAAAAAGATAAACAGTATAGGGTGTGTACGAGTTATTTAGGGGTAGACGGGGGCACCACTTCAGAATGTCATTGGATGGTTGATCGAAAAACCAAAAAACACACATAAGTAGAAAAAAGAGTACGCAGAAGCCCAGAAGATTTGAGATCTTTGTGAATTGGACAGTCACAGGGTATGAATTCTGCTTTGGAGTATCCTTGGCCGATCGCAGGCATTTTTTTTTTATCAACTTGAGTTTTGATTTTTCGACTTACTACCGATCAAGCGTCGTGGCATAGGCTTTGGTTTCACAGTGACTGCGTCTTCGAAATTCCCTGCGTAACGCTTTCGTGCAATCGTGGGGCTCGTTTGCCTTGTCACAGTGCTTTCATCCTTGAGCCTCAGCGATGGCAAATCCTCGAATTTTTGACGAATCGTTGAGACCAGCCTCGGCGCTGTGGGAAATCTCAAGGACGCACTGGGACCAAGATCCAACGAGTTCCGTGTGAACGAGCGCCTACTGTTCAAGTTTGTTTATGTAGTTACTGATTTTCTAACTTTATTTTAAAATTTTTATGCTCCCTAACAATTTTATTAAAATTAATTTACCCCTTCCGGTCATTTGCACAGTGAAAAAAAGATTTTACTTTATTTTTTAATTTCTCGAATCTTTTCTGATGATTCATAAATGAAATAAATTGATCAGATTTAGCGCAACAAGGGAACACTTTTTAATATAAATTTTGAATTATTTTATACAAAAATCTGAAAATTAAATCTGCATTGATTTAAAAATATTTACGAAGTACAGTTAACTAGTTTTTTTTCTTAAGCTTCTATTTAAAACCTTTAAATCAGGATCGAAAGGGTGAACCAGCAAAGAAAAAGTTACTGCTCAAATTTTAACATTAAAAGAGTTAATGTTAAATTTAAGAAGCATAAAAATTTTGAATAAAATTGAAAATCAATAATAAAAATGTATTCGGTACCTTGCAAATGATGAATTTGCAGGCTGAGATTCATGAACCGAATTTCTAAGGAAATTCGATCTTGATAACTGTAAACACTCTGTAAGTGGTCTTTTAATTTTCTTTTCCGTTAAACTGTCTTCCGCAATCGATTCATTTTTTAATTTCCTTAATTCAACTCTGCTAGTGTACGTCTTGTCAGGTACTTCAATTTTTGACAGATCATTTTTTGCTACCGAATCTCTCAAATATGGTCGTCGTAATGTAACCGTACTTAAGTCATCATCGAGGATTTCTTCTTTAACATTACTTTTTTGTATTTTAGTCTTTGGTTCTGCGGTCGCACGAATATCCACGTTTTCATACGCTTTATAAGAATTTTCTCTTAACGATAATTTTCTTGATTCACTAGACGGACTAATTGAATCTTTAGATTTTTCTTCCGAATTTCTACGAAGTGATCTTTTAGTTACTTCAATGTCTTTTTTCAAAGGTGAATCGCATATAGTAACGCGTTCTCTGATTTTTGGCTTCTCTGTAACGTCAGAAACGTCAGTCAAACTCTTAGTCTTGTCTTTCTCCTCTAAACTCCTTCGCAAAGCTTTGGTCATTTCAGGATCTACTTTGAATGTCAAGTCGTCCATAGAGTTCTCATATTTCGTGAAAACGTAATTGTTAGGTACGAAAAATCGACTATTGGATACATTGATACTGTAAATGTCTTGACCAGTATTTTGAATTCCTGTAATTTTATCCAACAGTTCGCTTTGTGAATCGACTGCAGAAGGAGTTTGATTCAGATTTGTAAGTGTTGGCTTGCACGAATCTACTTCCTCAAAAGTGATTTTTGACCTGCTCGTTGTCAAATCTTGCGTGTTCTCGCTGGAAGATTTTGGCGTTACATCGACGATCTTTGGCGTTAAACTTTCTCTCGATGATTGCAAAGAGACGTGTGATTGTTTATCCGATGCTTCAATTGTAACACATTTAGAGACTTTACTTGGACTGATACTTAAATTATGCGATTGACCGTTACAAAGTTTAGGAGTTGAATCGACGATCTTTGGTACGAAATTTTCTTTGGGAGACGAGAGGCTCGACGAAGTCGAGTGTCTATTTAATGCTATATCGTCTAAAGGAAAATTAATACTATCCGTTTTTTTATCAGAGCGCGTGGGTTCAATAGCGGCTTCAGATTTCGAGCTCAAATCTGCAGGTTCACTTACATCGAACCAAACACTATTTCCTTGCTCAACGTTTATGCAATTTTTTAATATACTTTTTGTCCTTTCAACGTGATTTTTCAAGATGCTCTTTGTTCTTGGTTTGTCACTTTTCACTATAACTTTCTTTGGTTCGAAACGTTTTTTAACGATAGTACGCCCACGTTTTAAGACTGCGCTCCTTGGTTTCGTGACGTCATCGCCTAATGTGCAATTAAAATTAAACGTAATGAACAAAAAATAGTTTACCATGCAAAACGATGATGAATTTTGTGAACAAAAAACAGATTACGTACAGTTCTAAAGATTCGAAATATTGAAAAAATTCACTAAAATTATTCTACAATCTCTACACTTTAAGCAAAGAACTTAACGCTATTTACTTTCTTCAACATTTCGAAAGAAATAATAATTTACAACTATATCTACAGAAGTGCCTGTGCAACGACAAAAATATTCTTACTCATGTTGTTGAGCTTATCGAGCTGTGCCTCCAGCGCCCTGAGCCTGTCCCTCTGCGCCTTGTTCTCGAGGACGACCCGCTCGAGCTCGCTCTGGGCCTCGGTCTTGAAGTCGTTAGCGACGCGAACCGTCATGAGGAGGTCCGTCTGGAATTGCTGCCACTCGGCGCTCTCCTCCTGCCGCAGTCGCCGTTCGTCTGCGAGGGCGCACTCGAGCTCGTACTGGCGACTCTGGGCCTCGCGTTCCCGCCGCTGCAGCTCGCTCAGTACCGCCTTCATCTCGCGCTTGTCCTCGAGGTGACGCTGACACTGGGACTGCAGCTCGGCCAGGGAGTCGCGCACCAGCTGCAGCTCCGCATTCACCGACACCCGCTCCTCCTTCAGCTGCGACAGCCTGTACTCGAGGTCCTCAATTGCCGATTTGGCGTTGTTTCGAGCGACCTGCAATTTAACACGTATTAGAATTAACACGTATTAGAACACGTAATAGAATTCAAGTGAAAATTATAGTTATTTTTTCTTAACGCTAAATATGTAGCATTTGTATATTATATATACATTTTTTTTACACAGATAGGAATGTGCAGTCAATAATATTGAAAGTATAGAAAATAAAAAGACTTTACTTTGCTGTTATGCAAATGACCATTTGACAACATTCTCCAGTGGAAGTTACTAACTTTCATGATGATTTGGCAGTACTATGTCTTCAGAGTACACGTACGAAATGCCAATCGAAAAACAATTGTCTTAAGAAAACAGCAATGTGGATGAATGTTTCATTGAATATAATTGTACTTTGCGAAAAAATTCGCTTGCAGGAACTATAGACTTACTAACGGTCTTACATCAGCATTTAATTTTTTGATGTGCAAAGCAATTGACGATACCAAGAATCGACTTACCGGTCGCACATAGGATCAAATGTGTTCTGTATTATATGTTACTACACATTAATTTATAATGATTTTATTTCATATTAATAACCATTTAAAAAATATCAAAATAATTTATCTTTAAATTATTGATTTGAACAACGCGACAGAACAATTCTTAATGTATTACAAGAAATAAGAAATAATCATATTAAGTTTTATTCAGAAGTGAATCACTCTAGATATTAATAAAAGTTAGTATAAAATACGAGCGATCATTTCCGATATTTATTCTTCAACTTTATTAAAAAAGTTTTTAGCTTTCTCAGAAACACGATTGCAAAAAGTACACTGTACAGTCTTACTAACAATAAGCCATCAATCCAGTGAGAACGATAACAATTCCATACTTGCAATAAAAATTAGCATCTACACCCCACGCACCTTGAATTCTTCCTGTAGCTGGGAGTACTGATCGCGGAGCCGGTCGTGATCGCAGTGCGACCTCGCGAGCTGCTCCTGAAGCGCGGCCGCTTGTGTCTCGAGGGTGTCCTTCTCGCGGCGCGCCGCGTCGAGCATCTCGTCGGCCTCGCTCTTGCTCTCCAGCTGACGCGACTGCTCAAGCTCCTCGATCTTGGCGCGCGCGTTCTCCAGCAGCGTGGCGAGTCGGCTGATCTCGATGCTACGGTTCGCGCCCTCCTGCTTCGACTCGGCGAGCTCCATGTCGAGGATCTTGCGCTCGACGCTCGCCGAGTCGATCGAAGACTCGAGGTGGTGCACGCGCGTCGTCAGTCGCTCGACTTCGCTCGAGCTCGCATCGGCTGTCGCGCGGAGCGCGTTCAGCTCCGACGTCAGCTCCTCTTGCTTTTGCAGCAGACTCTCTCGCTCCTCTTGTGCACTCTGGATAGAAAAATAAATAAATCTATCAAATTTGTTGGATAACCAAATGACATTGAATTGTAGAGCTGTTACTTTGGAAATTGTTTGGTATCTTTTGATTTCAATTTTTTGCATGTGAAGTCAAAAGTGGTTGGTCTAATGTTACATTTAAAATTTTTAAATCTGATAAAAAATTTAAAAAATAATTCATTACACATAAGCAATTGAAATTAAATATTATACCTTTAATAAATCCACAAGTTTTTGTTCCCTTTCTGTGTTATAACCTTTTGACTCTTGCAACTGCTCATCGCGAAGAAGCAGACCTTGCAATGTGTCAACTTTTGATCGAGAATCTTCCAGCTTTTCTGTTTGTCTACAAAGAGATTCCAGTAGTACACCTTTTTCTTCTGCAAGCCTTTCATTATCTGCTTGAAGCTCTGTTAACTGTGCCTAAACATAAATGGAAATCTTTAATTTAGTTTTAAATGTAGAATTTGTTTGTAGTATTTTTTATAACAAGAAGAGTACATTTATAAGATGCAAACTGTAATAAATACGCTGGTAATAAATTTAATTCATGTAAAATCTTCTCTGCATATGGTATAACGTATGACTGAATAATTTTTGAATAATGAGCCTGATAATAATGAGCACCGTAAATAAGCAGAGCTATTTTCAAGCTAGATAATAACTTGTTTTCAACTACAATTATCGTATTAATTTTATTTAATTATTAGCTCTGAATTAATAGTTATAAGTAACTAGAAAATATACACAAAGTAAAAAAAACAAAAAATTAAGAGGTTGAATACTAAAATATTTACTTGTAAATCGCTGAGCTCTTGTATAGTAGCTTGCAGCTCTTCATTTGTGGAGTAATGTGTCTCCTCCATTTGTAAAATTCTGTCCTGCAAACAGGCGACTGATACTTCTGAGCTGGAGGACCGTTTATCCCACTCAGGTGTAGTACTCCTGGCATTATCTTGTGTCATATTACCAGGTCCGGCGCAGCTATCCTCTTGCAGTACTGCAATGGAAGCTGGCGCCGAATTGTGCAGTCGTGATGCATCTAGAAGCTGTTGCTTTTCTGAATCTGACAGAGGTGAATGGACAACATCTCGTAGTCTGCTGCGCAAAGCCTCATTTTCTTTGGCAAGACGCTCCAGTTCTAAGCTATGCAGTTCCTGCAAATATCGAGAAACAGATTGTACATTAGTAATAAAAAATATTCAGAAAAAAATTTAATCTAGAAATTAATAGATACTGATATTATTGAAACGAAAATTGCTTCGATAACTGTTAAGTGATCTTAAGCAAATACAAAAAAAATTATTGTACACATTCCTAAAGTATACAGTTATAATTGGTACACGAGTTACTGTACTATAGTATAGGTTAACTTAGATTTACACGGCATTACTTAATTTTCAAGCAATATTCAAATTAAACAAAAACAATCATAAGTAGGGCATCGTAATCCTATCGATACTAAACAATCAGTTGCAAAATTAGTCAATAAAGGTGATAACAAAATCTAACAGCTCCGATCTGCGTCTGACATCTTTATTTATCCGAAACAAGTGTAAGATGTGCTCGAATGAATCTTATCAAAAGCAAATAGCTCCGGAAGAAAGCAAACACTCTTGAACTGGCACACAAAACCCTACACCTCTGCAGGCTGGATCACCTGGTCACACCTTAATTTCTCCACAATTCGTGCAGCACTATTAAAAAAAAAAAGTAACAGGTAAGGCACAATCACCAGCCAAAAAAAAGTAACTCCACAACGCTTTTAAAACCTTTCGCCGCGAGTCCCTCAACGTCAGCGACGCTGGCGAGGGCCACGCACTCACTCGAGCAACAAACCGTGCGCCCGTATTATTGTTTACGCTCCGAAACGGTGCGCCTCTCTCGCTCGGCGACTCTCTCGTCGGGAAAAATCGCTCGGCGGCGTTGAAAACTTATGTAATTAAGGCTCGCGCGCGCGCGGCCCGGAGGAGTCGCTCATGGAAGACACGCAAACAGACCTCGGGATTATCCATGCAAATCGGAGTCCGGGCGGAGGTTCGCCGCGCTCTCTCTCCCTCTCTCTCTCCCTCGGGTGCGCCGAGGCTCGGGCGGGTGCCAGAGCCCGCGTAGAGCCGTCGGCAGGTGTGGATATGTACACCGCGCACGTAGCGTAGTCACCTCTATGCAGCCGCGAAATTACAAAAAAAAATAAGTCGGCTCGCGCGCGAAAGACCGTCTTCAAGGTTATGTAACGCGCGACCCCCCCTCCCACCTCCTTCTCGCGGTTATTATATTCGCGCCCGTCCCCCACGCACACACTCGTACATAACTGTCGCGCCTGGAGAGGCGCGTATAGGACTCGCGGCACTGCACACTCGCTCTCCTTTCCCCTCCCCTCTCTTTTTTAATTATTTATTTATTCGCGCGCAATCACGGCTGGCCGCCGGAGGTGCACTCGCGGCGCGGCTCGTACCGTCGGGGACAGCGGTGGCTGCCTAATCATATCCGGACGCTCCTCAGGCACTGATCCTCCTCGCTGCACTCGCTCCTATTTCTCCGTCTCTCCACGCGCGCGTCTCGCGCGCACACACATACGGCTCGAGACGGGGGGAATTTCATGCCGCGGCGCTTCGATAGGTATACCTACGCTCTATCTCTCTCTTTCTCTCTCGCGCGCACATACCTCTCCTCTTTCTCTCTTTCATTCCACGACTCTGCGTCTCTCTCGCGCGCCCGCTCCTTTTTTTTTCCTCGATTTTTCGAGGAGGGAACGGGAGGGAGGGAGAGAGAGAGAAAGCCTTTTATTTTTCTTCCTGTCTTTTATTAGCCCGCGAGGCCTGCGTGCGTGCGGCGCGGCGCGCCGATGGCTGCTCCTTTTTAAGGAGCCGTTTTTCCTACGCGTCGCGCGGCCGTATACCCCAGGTGTTTGCTCGGGAAATATTGGGAGAGACGCGCGGGAATGCCGAGCGGCCGGACTCGTCGACATGCTAATCGGGACGCAGATTTTTTTTTTTTTTTTTTATCCCTGCGGCGAGAGCCACTCGATGAGAAATTAATCGCAGAGTTGTACACTCGATAAACAAACGGTGATTTGTTCAATCAAAGGGGATTCGGGGATTGTGTACTTTGACGCCCGACAAGTGGATTTGTTCTGAGATGTGATTTTGTCATAAAAGAAGAGATAGATCAGGACAAGCAGTTTGGTTGATATCGCGCAAAACGTATATTAGTTTTTTTTTGTATTTGTAATAGTGGAGATTTACTTATTCGCGAGATTTTTATCCTCTATTTATTTATAAGTGAATTTCCCGGTGCATCGGAGCTCGATTCGATCGAAATAATGGGCCGAAAATACTTGGGGAGATTAGCTGGATGTGTCGCGTTTAAAATAGCGCGAAAGCCACCCAAACCCGATGTCTCCGTTTATAGATCCTCTCTACTTTGGCTGACTTTTTTAAATGTTCATTTATTATTTTCTTTGCCCTCGCACTCTCTCGCGCGCAGACTCCTTTTATTTGGTCCTTCGGGGCTTTTAAGTTCGCGCGCGCGCCTTTTCGAGTGTTTATTTAGAAAACACGCGCACGCGAATGATAAGTTTGAGGTGATTTCGCGGAAATATTAATTGAATATGCGGGATGAAAGATTATTTTAAATTGTTTTAAGTGGAGCGTGCTTTCCTAAAAACCTATAATTACATCGTTACTTGACCTTTTCGCTTGACTTTCGTTTTTAAATAAACGCGCGCGGGGAGAAAATATTTCCCATAAAATTCAAAAGTTCCGCATATTTATTTATTACAATTTTTAACGGACTAAACGAGTCCTTAAACAATAATTGCGGAACGCCCGCGGAATTTTAACGTGCTGCATAGTAAATTTTCTGGCGTAGAAAATTGAAAATTTTATAGGAATTCTTCGGTATATATTTGAATGAAAATTATAAGATATTTATTATTATTTATCGAATTAGTCAATGTAAATCGAACGGTAACGCGAATTCAAATGAATATTTATTATAGTTAATAATTTTACCGATTTAACAATCATTTTATCGCTTTTTATTCACTTTTGAAGAAAATAATTTACGAACATTAAAATAAATTACGGTAAAATAAATGCGTTAAACGTTTGCCTTTTTTTATCATAAAAAAAATTAAGTACAAAATTTGTATATGAAAATAAGTTTACAAAAATTATTTAACATTTAACGCAAGATACTTAAATCTAAACGCAATTAATCTTTAGATACAATTATTGAATTATAATTTTAACGCGAGAAAATTTTTTAAAAATCTGCTTCTTATACATTCCACAAAAAGATGATTAATTAATTTACACAATTACCTCAAATTTCACGTACTTTTTATGATCGGCGTTATCTTAACAATACCCTAGTAATACAGGCGCTAAAAAAAGAAAAGAAACGTCGAGAACCCGTCCCATTTCTAATCTTTTATTGCCACGAATTTTCACAACTCGAAACTCGTCGTTTAAGTATCAGTACAACGCCTTTAACAACTCGCCGTAAACCTTATCTAAGCTAATTAAAAATATCCAAGGAGACTTAATTTTTCGAGGATGAAAGCGAGAAACGCGTCAAAGACGCCTTGAACGAAAAAAATATTCCAATCGCTCAATGAAAATTAAACATTTCACATGTACGCACGAGCGCGGCGCTATTTACGCGCTCGGCGGCCGGGTGATTAATTGGCCAATCCGCGACTACGATAATTGTTAGACAGTTACCCCTTATCGTCTTTCCGTCATGTCGTTGTTGTCACTAACTTGGCGCCGGTCGTTCGCTCGGCTTTTTTTCGCCTCTCGATCGCGTGTGCGCGCGCCGCGATCGATTGTCGCGTTGCGCAACGGCTTCGTGCGGGGCGACCCCTTTATTTTTTTTTTTTTTTAAATCGAGTTATTACACTTAATTATACGATTAGATCGACGCGCGGTCAATTCAGTTTTTTTCGGCTTCTCTTGCGCGGGGATTAACGAACTGCGGCGGAAGAAAGCGCCGGCGGGGAAAATTTCACCGACGTTCGGCCGCGGTGCAGCGTGACGCTTTGTAATTAAAAAAAAAAAAAAAAAAAAAATGAAACCAAGTACTATAGCGAATTTGTTGCATTTCATGGATTTTTAGAAACTCGTGTGCACAGCGTAGCTCGTCTTAATTACTTTTTTCTCCTCTCTACAGCGGGATTATTTTTCAGTTATAGTACAGTAAATGTCACATTAGTCATGTCGATCGGAGTATTAATGCATGTGCATAAAATTGTAATAAATAATTGAAAGCTTTTGTTAATTTAGTTTGTGTGCAGTGCTGTATCAAATAAATTTTCGTGTTGCATTTTAGTTTAAAAAAAGAAATAATATTTACCGTCATAATTGACTTGTCACATTATAATTTCATGAAGTAGAATCGAACGAGTTGAAAGCCACTCAGAATTAGTTTCTATTGACGATTTATTAGTTCGCGGAACGATTCGTTTTGAAATTGCAAATTAACGCCTTATTTATGCGGTCAATAAAATGTACCATTAATCGTATTTTCTGTAACTTCTCGATGACCCTCACTCCAGTGTCCCTAGGCTACGTATATTTTTTTAAAGAAACGTTTTTATTTGAAAATTTTATTTTTATAGAAGAAACGCATAAAAATTGATTTAATTAAACGATATATTTATTTTTATTTTAAATTTAAAAAGATTTTGTAGAGAAATATATAAATAAACGGAAGAATAAATTTTATTTGCTCGATATAAAGTAATAATTATTTCCTGTTTATCATTGTGCAACGAATAATAGTCAGAAGCGTTTAGTTTCAAAATAGTTTCTTAGCAAATAACACTTTTAGAATAAACTATAGAGCTTAATATTTCTAAAATTACCAACTTTTATATAAAACACAAGCATAAGAGTAAATTATGACAACTATAAAATTCGTTATTTTGAAATTTTGTTTTTGCTGAAAGTCAAATGTTTGGTAGTCGTTCAATTTTCTAAAATTCTAGAAAAACTGTCGTACGCTTTTAAAAACTCAATAATTTTAATTTGAAAACATTTAAAAAGAATATAACTATAATCAATGATTTGATAAAATATTTAAAAAGGATATACCTATAATCACAATTCAAATGACATTCTTTAATTTAATTCAAACAACTGTAAAACACTCGAATTTTTTGTTTAAATAAACATTTGCTTTTCTCTGTCAACTAGAACAAACTTCTCGCGTAAATTCAACAAAAAGGAGCAAATAAACACCGTTAAACTAGCAAGCGCAACGTAAAGAAAAACCTGGCCGAACTTAATCCAGCAATCGTTGACCCCGGCTCATGTACGATCCACCGTCGAGTGAGAGTCAAAAAGCCGATCGAACAATAGCCTTTCGCGAGCTTTTAACGCGAAAAGTCAACGCGCACACGCACACTCGAGGATCCACTCTATGTACCCGCGACTTGGAGTGCGAGGGAGAGAGAGGAAGATACGGCGGGAGAGGCGCGCGCGCGCGCACTGGCACTCGAGCGTCGACAGCGTAGCTACTGGTCTCCGGAGCTGCTCGAGTGGCCGGCTCTCTCTCTCTCTCTCTCCTCGCGCCCGCGCTTTTTCGCGCGCTCGGCAGATGTGCCCGGCGCGAGCGCTATATGCGCCACGTGTTTTTCCCCGGATTCTCGCGCGCCGACGGCGCAGCCGCGCTGTCACTCCGTCGGAGCCCGAGAGGGGCGAGCAACGCGCGCGCTGTGGTGCACACTCGGGGACTTTTTTGCGAGTCTCCCTAATAGCCCGCGCGAGATATTGAAAAATCGAGAGACGCTGCTCCGCGCGGAGTTTAGACGCAAGGCTTAAGAAACGGGCGGCTTCCCAGAGTAGCTTCGATGATGCTATGCAAGAGGACTTTTACAGTTCTTTTATACGTCGATTAGCATGTTATGTTTTAAATTTAAACGTGATTTTGTGGTTTTATGAATTTTTACGGAGTTCGATGATGCAGTGATGCGTTAAGGCATGGATGTTTGATTAGCGCACTTATATGATAATACAGTAGTAAAACAGCTTTTGATTTTTAAGTTCTATTATAATGATTTAAAAAAAAAAAGTTAGTTCGCAGAATAAGATCCTTATATGTATATTGAAATTTTGCCGCAGATAAAATTTAATTTTCTTAATTCTGTTAATAGAAGCAAAGTAACTGTTACTAATCGATTTTCACGACCTTTGATATAAATAGTAGTATATGTGCTTCGCAAGTCACAAGACTATTTTTTCACTCGCATTTTTTAGGCAGATCCGACTCATGCAAAAATCGTGAACTGTACGCTCTAGTTGCATATTGCACTACTTATGTTTTTGCTTTAAAACAATAATAAGAGTATATAACGAAAGTATCAGATATAAAAGATTTCCTGAATTTAAATCCCTATCTAACAACACGTACACTTATAATATTTAACATCAAACTGAAATAATTAAATTAATCTTCATGATCGAGCATCGTTGAATAACTAAAAATGAAAATTAACATAATAAGTGCCTGTACAAAGTGTACTTAATAATGTAAACGAGTAAACTTGATTTTTAACATTAAGAGCATTTAACAATGACCCCATTTGCAGTAACTGTCAGTGTTTATTACAAGAGGCGGCGGCGGCGGGAGTAAAAAACAGAGAAGAGAGAGCGTAACGAGGCTAATGTATGAAAAAGCGGAACTCGGAAAAGGCTTTGGCGCGGAAAAATCGAGAGCGCGATGTGTGCAGATATGTGGGCATAAACGGAGATATACTTGTGCACAGCTGACTAGGGGCACTGGGGCGCGGAAAAAAAACACCGACGGTTTCCATCCTGACGCATCGCGTAACTGGACTATGAAAGCTTTTTGCCGCTAATTATACATTAGTCACTTTTCTTATCTTGCGATTAAACAAAAATTAATATACTTTTGTTAATTACTTTAAGATAAAATGGTTGACTCTTGAAACAGCTCCAATGTGTTTATATTGATAATTAATCGTTGGATTGATTTAGTGGTTAGCTTTGAAAGCTATATTTAAATGCTTCCTTTGCTGGAAGCCAGAAGTTTGCAGAGTAATTTTATTGGAAGCGCTAAAAATACAAATACTTAATGTTTTAAAAGGTGAGGTTTAAATGGAAGAAAAAGAGACTATGCAAAAGAGCATCTTATTTTAACTCTAAAAATGTAAGCTGCGGATTTGAACAATTCCGTGCCCGACAAGCTCGTCTGTCGTGTTTTAAGTGAATGAGAGACTAGACGCTAAAGTATGCTGTTCTCGAAATGCTTCGAAAAATTTAGCAGTGTACATTTAAAGTAACTATTCAAAACGAATATTTTATCATAATTTATAAAAAAAAATAACGTAAAGATTTACAATAATTTTGTTTGTAACTTATAAAGATTTTTTTGTAAATATAAAGGTAGAATAAACCATAATTTTTTAAAGTCACTGTTTTATATTAAAAATTACCATCTTTTTAGCAAATTTTACTACGAAAATATTTTCCTACAAATAATAGTAATTTTCCTTTTCTCATCCCGCAAGAGTTTTTAGTAATTTTTCCTACAATTCTTTTTCAGCGTCAATATGTATTGGTTGTAACAAAATGGTATGTTTACCTTATATATGTATTTAAATATAACTTAATATGTATTATGTTCTTGTACATTTATATTATTAAGTATTTAATCTAACCGAGCACTCCGATTTAATTAGATTAACATAAATTTCTTTTCGAGTTTCACTTACGATTTGCCGCTTATTAAGATGAGTGAAATCAAATAATTAGCATGGAACTTAGCTACCACACCTACATCTCCGCATTAGCACTTGCAACCAAGGAAACTCCAATGAAAATGACATATGCGCACACTCACTTCACAAGCAACGATTTCCAATCCGAGCCGTAATCGCCATTAAATCGCGCGCAATAAATGTCAAATCCTCTTTCAAACAATCCTTTCATTTTTATCCACGGAAGAGAACACAAAAAAAAGTCAATCCCAGAGCGAACGGCAAAGCGACCACCGCTAACTAATTTCAAACTCTATAGACAAAAGCTCCGAGGGCATCGCACACGTAGACTCGCAAAACAAACGGCTCGTTTATTCCACCGTAAATATCAATTTTCCCGGCGGGTTAAACGAAAGAGAGAGACGGAGAGAGGAAGAAAGACGGTCCCGCAGCAGCGGATTTCACTTTTCGAGAGGAATTCGCACGCACCGCCGCCTCGGCGGCGCAACAAACGTTATAATAAGCACCGAGGCGGACTCTCGGGCGAAGAACCGTTTTCCCTTCGATTATCATTTTATGCATGCGCCGCCGCGCGGACTTCGAGGGTTTCGTCCGACTTTGCTCTCCTCTTTTTTACGGCTTCCCTCCGTTCTCTTTCTTTCTCTCTCCCTCTTTCTTTCTTTCGCTGTCGTTCTACGTTTTTTTTTTGTTAAGAATCACACTTTTGAAAAAAGTATGCAAACGACGTTCGCAAGGAACGATCATGGTTTTTGTTTTTTTTTTTAAATTTTACGCCGAGATTCCCGCGAGAATGTACGGGTTTACTCGTGAACGACCTGTCGTAGTGCAGTTTTATTAAAATATTTTACCTTTTTTTTTATCTCGACGCCTCGAAAATGAATGAATAATTTATGCGCGGTTAAATTTGCCAGTTTAATGCGCCGTTACAAATGTAACGGTTATTTAGTTGCTTTATTACAGATAAATTATCGCTTATTTCACATTTATGACGCGAAATGTTGTTAAGAGTTGATTTAATAACAATGAACTCTGAAATAAATGATAGTCATTATATTTTGTTTGCATGCCCGTGTATCTTAGCAGTTAGTGCAGAGTTCAAACATTTCTAGCGTTTAGATATATCTTCACGAAGCCGGGTATGCGGTACTTTTCAACCTTTTTAGCCACTTTTAATCTTTGGCATTATTCAAATCTTAAATCAAGATTAGTATAAAATAATGAAAGTACGCGGAGAAATATCTGACAAAAAATTACCACAATACTCATACATATAATCGTGAATCAAAGTGCTCAGCATTAAAAAATTGCCTAGAGAAATTCATAATTTTTATTGTGCTGCATGGTAATGTTTACCATCTACACTAATCAGTACCAGAATACCGTACCATCGGGGTAATTTTTATCAGAAAATTTTCTACTCTATTCATAAAGAAACCGTGGATAATAGAGCTTACAGTGTATTACGCTGTATTATTTTCTTTTTATAATTTATACATTAGAGCAGCAATTTTCATAACGGTTTCGCCTCTTGCACAGATCACCTCAGCATTTTCTGTCCTGACTACTCACTCACAATACCCCAACCAACGCACGAAAAAGTTTCTCAACATAATAATAAAATAACAACAATTAGATTATTACACAAAACC
Source organism: Eurytoma adleriae (assembly GCA_900480045.1). Taxonomy (NCBI): domain Eukaryota; kingdom Metazoa; phylum Arthropoda; class Insecta; order Hymenoptera; family Eurytomidae; genus Eurytoma; species Eurytoma adleriae. The sequence goes on from UXGC01000397.1 coordinate 108,108, forward strand.
TCAATCACATACGCACATACAGTTACAAAGAAAACGTTATACACACTTCCGATCGCACAGGCATTCACATACAAGTAAAACAGTCAAACTCGTCGACGCACACAAGCAAGCGAACGTAATGCACCGTTCAAGGTGAGCGCGAGGGGGGAAAATCGGCGAAGCCAGCGAAAAATCGTCAACGTCAAGAGCGCTTAATCGCGGCGCACGCGAGCCTCGCGCGCGACAATGAGGCGGCGAGACAAACGTCGAGGGGTGTCGCGCCGCCTGAAAATGAAAAGAATAGTCATTACGTCGTTAAACAAGCAGGCTGCGATAATGGGGCGTTTTCGCGGCCACTTAACGGGGCGCTCCAGTTTTCTTTTCGGGCCAGGCACGTGTGGCCCCTGAAAGAGGACGCACACATTGTTTTGGGAAGAGCACTTCTTCATTTTTTTTAAGCATGCGCCGATTTCATTCGGATTCGAGGCGCGTGCGAGCACAGCCATGCGGGAATTGACGTTTGTGTGTCGAATGATTAGTGTGGTTTAATGATTGAACGAAGAACTTGAATGTTGATGATTCTGAAATTTGGTGGTAGATTAGATGATTTTTTTAATGATTTTAGTGGAATATTATATATATATTATTTATTGGAACAAAATGAGATATATAATTAAAACTAGAGAATGAATGAAAGATATTTACTTGATTTACTAGAGTAAAAACAAAAATTTAAGGCAAATATTTTAGATTATTCACAACTGACACTCTATAGTCATTTTTAAATTCATTAACAACAAATATTAAACAAATTATTATTTATATTATTCAACATTTGCTAATGTAAAATAGACAATTTCAATGTCATTATAAAGCCATATCTAGTTTCACTTAAAACTAACATAAAAATTATTTACTTAACATTAGTTTTAATTTACAATCTCATTAATCTCAATAATTAGTGTTTTAATTCATTAAAGTATAGTCAAAATAAAAAATAAGGTACCACCTTGAAAAAATGCAGGAATCAACATTCACTTAACAGTACTCCAAAGCATCATAAACCACGGCGATTTTACTTAAAAGATTACCTCCTCCAGGGCGAACGGAAAGCAATTAGAGTGCGGGAACAAACCTTGAGGTGAGCGAGCTCGGCGAGCTGCTCCTCGTAGCGGCGGCTGTCAGCGCAGTTGGCCGCGTTTCTGAAGCTGGCCTCGAGCCGCGCCCTCTCCATCCTGAGGGCCTCGTTCTCGCGCTCGAGCTCCTGCACGCGGGCTACGTAGTCGGCGGGGATGGGCGCGGCCCCCGTGCTCGCCGTCACCGACGGTCTCGAGCCAGTCGAGACTCTCGACGACGTAGTCGTCGTCGTCGTCGTTGTCGGTAAGGTCGAAGACAATGAATCCTGCAAGAAACGGTACTTTAGCTACTTTGATTTTATTTGTAATTTTGTAATTATTACTTATATTCTACTTAGTTATGTAATGAGAAACAGGTGATATCTTTATATTATCCGTTTTAGTAAGCATAAAAGTAAAATTTAAACTCGATTTACATGAATTACATTTTGTAAATATAGAACAAATAAGACTGTGCAATGAATTATTTGTTTATTTTTAATTTGTTTATTTTAATTAACAAATAAATTAAATAAAAAGACATAATTTAATTATGAAATTAATTAAGAAGAAATAAAGTATAGAAATAAATGTGACCAATAAAATTAACCAAAGGAAATATATAAAATATTTAAGTAAATTTACTTGTATAAGCAATTGCTGATCTCTTTTGATAATAATAATAAAAGTATTGACTGATAAAAATAAACTTACGTTCCATATTTTCTTTGCTACTGCTAAAAAAAGAACAGCTGTTTAGACTATATTACTAATATAAAAGTTTGTTCCTTGAATATACAAATACAACTGAGTTATTCAATGAATAATACTAAATACTTTAGAAATTAAAATAAAGAATTTAAAAGGTTACACTTGAGAAAAAGTTCAAGTACCTGTTTATTTGTCTGATTCAAGGAAGCTTCTTTTGGTCCGTTGCTTCTGGATTCACGATAACCCAGAGAAGTTGAAGAGGATGTGAGCCAATCGTTACTGGATCTCCTTGTTTTACCCTCTGAGGCTGCAGACTGCTGCTGGCTTTGCGCTTGCGGAGCTGCCACCTGTTGCTGCTGCTGCTGCTGCTGCTGCTGATTGGGTCTCTGGCGATGCTGCTTCTGATAGGACGAATGGCTCTGCTGTCCTCTTCGGAACAGGGATTTGAACTTCATCATGGTCACTCACGATGATGTAATCCTCGCGTCGAACAGACAATGAGTTCATTAACTCCAAGAGTTACAGTTTCTATCTTTCTCTGTTTCTCTCCTCTTTATGCACCCACTGCCTCTTCCACTTGTGTTTCTTTTTATTGCCGTTTGTCTGCTGATTACTCTCGATGGCTTCTGGCAACTGCTGCCGTCTCTATAAATAGAAAAGCAATGTTTGTACTAAATTCAATATGTAAATAGTTTTCTTAAAAAAGAATTATATTAATTACATTTAAAAAGAATTTAATTAAAACGTTAACACTGTGAAAAGTGTGCATTGACTTGTTCTTATGCTTTTAATTAATAATTAAATTTTTTTGTCATCACATCAATATCATTTTGTTTAGTAAATATTATGTAAATAGTATAACCATGATTTGTAAGACACAAAGCAAGAAATTTCAAATTAGTATTACTGTTTGCGTATGAAGTAAATTTAACAGGTCATTAAATAAACATTCTTCTTAATATGCATAAAAGCGACACTAAATTAGAATATAATATAAACATAGCCTAGCTTTATCAGCCTCCAGCAAGGCTCGTACGAGGCCCATTAATTCAAAAAATTCGAAATTTTTTCCCAAGAATGCGGCAACCCGGAAAACGACCGGTCGGGCATTCCATTCCGTTTACTATCGCACTGAACCATTAACATACCATCGTTCACTTGTCAACAAGCACACTTACGCGCTCTCGACCGCGTCCTGCGCAAAAATCCAATACACACGCACACACCTACATCTCGATCTCGCGCGAAAAATCCCGCGAAAGCGGGTATCGCGGGCAACGGCGCGGCGGGAAGAAAGCCGTCACAGTACGCTCAAACTCCAAAATTGCACTCCCGAGTCCGCGGCACTCACCCTGCAGTAGGCAGTCCCGTAGGTGCACCGCGCGGTCACTGGGCGCCGCGCACACCCTAGTCAGCGGCGCCGCGTCCCCCGTGGGTGCAGCTGCGCTCCGACCGCTTTCCAGCTGTGCAAAAACGAAGAAAAAAGAAAGAGTCCACGGGCCCCGGATGCAACGGTCCGCGCTCGCGGCGCGCGTAAAGGAGGCCGCGAAAAACGTGGCCTTTTTAAACTCTTTCTCCGCCGCCGTGCTCACGGCAGTGCGAAGCTGCCTCTCGGAGCCGGGAGCGCGCTCACCGAAGGCAGAAGAAGAAGAAGACGCCGCTCTCTCCGCGCCGCCAGCATCGCCGTTATACTTCGCTCTACGTGAAAGTCGCGTGTGCAACCGGTCGCCGCGATGGTGTACTCTCCTCGCGTCCTTCTCTCTCTCTCTCTCTGTAGCGACTCCCCCCTCCCCGCGGATAGCGAAGTGCACGGGGCGGCGAGAGGTGCGCCGCCGCGCGAGGAGCCACTTGTTGCCGGCGCGCGCGCGAGACGAGGAAGCGTGCGGCGACGGCACACTGTACACCACTGCGGCGCACACGGGGGAGAGAAGTGGCCGCGACATTCCCCGTGTGCACGGCGAGAGGCTCGAGCCGCAGCTGCCGCGGGGGCATATTTCTTTTGAGAGGAGGCCGTTAGAGAGGTGCAGCGGCGGCACACGAAACTGGGGCTTCGGCGTGCCGATCGATGAAATTCGTGCACGCTCGCGCGCGCGCGACTGGAATACGTTAGTGTGTTCGGGGCTCGATTGCGACCGGATGCCTGTATGAATGTATGATCTACGTGCGGGATACTGATCGCGTGTATGTGTGTATGCAGGCGAGGAAAGTCGTGTTTTCGGCGCGGCTTTTGGGATGTGGAAATATTGAGACGACGGGTGAATATTGATTGGAGCTCGAGGGAGCTCTTAATTAGTCGTTTAGTGTCGGTGAAGTTCTAAATTGACTTGATTATCCACCGAAATACTTTCGAGAAACGATTTAAAGTGTTTCTACGCGGAAACAATTTTAGTATAATTATTTGAGGTATAAAGTCACATGAAACATTCTGCAAATGTTTATAGTGATTTTATATTCAGCGCCTCAATACATACGGATTTTAAAGCGTTCTTGCACATTTAACTTTGTATTTTTTACCCCCATTCCTAGAATTACACGCGCATGGAATGATTTATTGATTGAGATCGAGGAATCGCCATCAATTATTTAAAATTATTCGTGTTAATGGCGTACGCGTATATATAGGCTATATACTGTCCATTGTATATTTTTAAAGAGCTTTTTTGCCCGCGATATTTAAATAAATAAATAAGTAAGTGTAATTTAATTCAGCAGAAATGTTAAAGTTTTTAACAAATAATACTACGTTCAAAAAACAAATTTTTACGATCTATTTTCATTATCGTTTAATTTCATAGTACAAGTTTTGTTCTGTAAATAATTTCACCAATGAAATATCTGGCCTGCTATAGAGGAATGCAGGGTAATATTTAATTATTTATTGTTTATGAAATAAAATAAATGAAATATTTTATGATTTTCAAAGTACTGTTCACGGATACCTGAGTCTCCAACAATCAAATTGTAACAATGTATTTTTTTTAATTAGTTTATAAAGTATTCATTTAGTACCAATCTATCATTCATTAAATAATTACAGCGAAGGTTTTAAGCTCTCTATGACCATATAGATCCAGCTTAATGAAGAAATTAAATAAGAGGCACTACTTCAAGGTGGAATATTTAATAGTATAGTTGCAGTAACAGTAGTCATTTGAAATTAACATAGTGCAATAATGAAATGGTCTGTTTATCGATTCATAAATTTGTCAGGTCCCGAATTTATGCGTATACTGGCTGAAAGTAATTTAATGAGACAATGGCTGGTTATGAAACTCGTGGCGAACCTAGATAAACGAGTTTGAAATTCTTGCTGAGATAAATCGAGCCCCTTAATATTAATAAAGGTGACGAATTAGATCACGCTATGAAAATGTCTTTGCATTGGCAGAAACAACATGACGCTTGCATAGTTTTTTTTATTTATAATTGTCTTAGTAAAGATATTAATAGAACAAGGATGACGCTGCTCCATAACAAGCTGAAACTGACTACTGAAATTTACTAATCCTTTTTAAGCAAAACACTGGATGTAGTGAATAAAATTAATGTAGGTTCATTAATATATCTTATATGCAATTTTTATTACACGTTTTTTAATGGTGTAAAATGTATAAACAACAGTCTGCAGAAGTACACTTTACAATTCAAAAAATTATTAACACGAACTATCTGTATATTTAATTAACAAATGTTATCGTAAAGTAATACACCTGTACTTTAACAACACGAGAAAATGTGTCACATTGGATTAATGTATATAAAGTATACAAAAAATTATTTTATCGCTCTTAAATTTGCACTCGTATAAAAACTGTTTTATGTATGTCATGATAAACGATTCTATATATAGCACGCCTACACAATTAAAATGACAAAATTGATAAGAGTTTGAAAGTAGTAAAAATTTGCAGCATGACGTAGTTGACTCATTAATATCGTCACTACACTGTTAACAAAACTATACTAAAAGTGTACGATGAATCAAGCGTGCAAGCACGGGTAACGAAATAGAAGCTAATTTTCGAATCCCAACAAAAAAAGAAGACAATTTCCGCTCGAAATAGCCTCTTCAAACTCTATACTCAATTCGTTTCGCAGATACAAAAACGTACCTCTTCGAGACCTATTCAAATTGTAGTGACTGTACAGTTAGCAACAAAAATTTTAATTGCACCTGCAAATCGCGATTTTAACTTAACTGATCGTTATATATCTTTTTAGATAATCATTGATTTGAAAAATGAAAAAACTGTGTCAATTGTGTTTCAATATTATAACAAATTGCATACTCCCATAGTATGTCAAAGTGTAAAAAATACAAACAATCACTGCAGACTAAATTGAACCTGCACTGCAAGCTCGATCGACTCACAGTATTCCCCTCTTCCGCGTCACACTGCAACGTAACTTTTTGCGCAAAAATCGCTAATATAAGAGGAAAAATTTTGGCATCGACCGTCCCCCCGGTAACCCGCTCCGAAGGGGAATCCCCGCGCCGAGATTCCGCATCCCCGCTTACGCCCCCGCTCTTCGTTGCGTAAACAACGCGATAAAATGCGAGGCGGCGATTACGCGCTCTGTAGTAATTTTCTAATTGCACCCGCGCGCGCGCGCGTACTTAAGTAGCGGCGTTACTTCGCTGGAGCGCCGGTTGTACTCCCGGCCGCGGCCTTAAATAGGCGCGACGCTATGCGCTGCTGCAGCTGAACGCGCGCGTCATTAGCATGATAATGACGATATTGAGTATTCAAATTGTCGCCGCCTTCGCCGGGGGAGGCCAAGGTAGAGGAGAAATAAAAAACAAAAAAAAAAGCGATCCCGCGCACGCGGTTACCTCGGCCGTGCACATGAGCGCCTTCGACTACTTCGGGCGCTGGTGTATCACGGGACTCGGGTGTTTTTTCATTTTATTTCTTTTTTAAGAAAGCGGCGATTTAGGTAGCGGACGAGAAGAATTTGCGTTTTACGGCCGGTCTTCTTGTTTTAATAGGCGCTGCGGGGTGATGAATTATCGGCCGGTGTTTGCTTTACGTATTAACATTCATTATACCGGTGTCCTGCTTTTTTTTCGCTCTTTTTCTGCTATGATCGACGTTTATTAGATTTGTTTGAGTAGGTTTAAAAGCAGATTTATACTATTTAAGAACATTGTAATGATTTTTAAAAAATGTCTACTTTAGAGGTTCCGTTTGTTTGCAATCGTTGTTTTTAATTTTTCAAACGTTGATTATACGTGCAGGTGGTAGTTAATTGAATGATAAATAGTAAAACGTGCAAAAATAAATTTTTTTTAACAAGTTTAATATCTTGATGCAAATTGATAAGGAGATATGCGATGACTAATAGATATAAATAAAAAAAGGCAATTCGTCATTTTTATCTTTTTTTAATTGATAGAAATAGTATTTAAATGATAATACCAATTTTAAGATGAAACTAACGAGCTAAATCAGTCACATAAATTTATCCAGTGAATTTATAAACTAAATTTAGTCTATAAGTGACTCTATAAAGGAATTCAATCTGCAATAAATAACAAACGGTATCTTGATGTGAATTGATAAAGGAAATACGTGATGATTAATAGATATTATAGATCAACATTGAGGGAAAATCTATTATTTTCATTAACTGAAAGAAAGTAACTTGACGTATTTGTTGTTTCTTACTTTTTAATTGAAAGATTCTAATTGATTTTCATTATCGAAGACGTTTATAAACATTACAATTTGCACTTCAATGAATTAACAAAGGAAAATGCTAAAAATAATAATGACACTACTGAATACTAATTTTCCAATAAAAAAAATTATCGGTGTCATAGTTTTATACGATTATGAAAGAGCAAACGTTTACATTTACACTCGTTATCTAACACAATCTTACCATTTGTATTTGCACAGAGTACAGCGTCGAGAAAATAAGAAATACATTATTTTTCGAGCGACGAACATCGCGATAAAACTCGACAGCACTTACTTACTGAAAATTAATTCGCTGCATGGAAAAAAAGCCTTTTTTAACGACTTCTCGATTGATGATGCAAGAAATCAAAAACGTATTCGTAAAATCGAAACAGTCGAAAGCTTTACAATTGATTCAAATGGACATAAGCGACCAATTCACCGACCCTCCGGAGCCCGAACCGCTCCATTTGATTTCAGTTTAAGCTTCGTAAATTGAGCTTAGTCCAATAAAAACTTCGCTCCGAAAAAGTAACAAATAAAAGCACCACCGACTATTAAAGAGAGATAAATAAATAAACTCACGAGGCACAAAGAGTATCTTTATTCTTTTCTAAATCCAGACACGGCAACTTTTTGCACTCGCACTGACCGACCAGGCCTCTCTCACTTCAGCCTCCGATCAAAGATGAAAAAAAAGAAGTAGGTGCACACAGTGTCGCTCGTTGTAGTCCACGCGTACATTAACCGACCCGACCGCTAGTAGATCACGGAATCGCGCACCTCAGCGCGAAAAATTGTCGAAAAAAAAAAAAAAAAAAAAACGCGTGCACACGCCTCGAGTTCGGCCGATCGCGCACTCGACTCGTCAGCGTTTGTCGATCGCGCGAGGCGAGGTGTACATCGCACCTATATCGCTCGGCTTTCATCGGCCGATAAGGTTCTTATCGGTTCCCGCGGTCCCTGGCTACGTGCACGCAGCACGCACGCGCACGCGTGCATGCCTCCCTCGACGTAAGGTAGCCCCGGTGATTTTTTTTTCGCGGACTTTGCAGTGCGTTTGTGAAACTCGCTGTGAAACTTGTTTCTAATAAACTATGGGAAACGTTAAAAAATTATAGCAGCGCATTATTTGTTTTTATGTAAAATAAAACAAATAATATGCGGTTCACTTAGAATAGATGTAAGCCACAAAATTAATGTAATAAAATTTATCGTTAAAATTGTATTATTTGATAATTCCTTTGCTCAATTTAATTTCGTGCTTTTGCTCAATTTAATTTCGTGAACTTCTACTAACAATTCTGTGCCTTATTTAGTAAGGTATTATGGATATTTATGAATTAAATCCACAAATATTGTATAAAATTTTAATCTCATCCCATAAGAGCCAGCGTTAAAAGTTCCATATTTAACAGTTATATTCTTATTAGCTTGTCTGACGACCTCATCAAATAAAATTATCGAAAAAAGCTTGTATTCCGTTTTCTCCATTAGTATTTTCTACTTTTTATTTTTATGGATTGTTAAATATGCCAGAGATGCCTTAAGGGGATAATGCATACTGGATCAGAAGTTTTTTCGTTTCATTCGAACAAATTTTTGTTTAACAATTAATTGGACAAAAAGCACTTTCTTAAGTCTTCAATTAATGTGCCTCTGCATATGGGTGTTCACATTTTAAAAAAATTCAATTAATATAAAATAAAAAATTGTAACTGTTGGTAATAATATTCTCTAATTATTAGATAAACAAGTAACGCTTCTCTTTAAGAAGTTGTCAATAAATTTTGAAGAAACAACTGTTTTTGATTCAACACATATTGCCTACAGTCTTTAAAGAATCATGTCCAAAAAAAGAAATTAATTAAAAAAAAAAATTTAATTCACAAATCGTAAATTCGTAATTATATCGGCATAACTATTATAAGCTGTAGACCTAGATTATCCCTTTATAATTAAAACATCGCCGAGGCTGCACCTCCCCGTAATTTCGCGCGTCGAATTTTCCGCGCGCCGCACTACATACCTACCGAAGGATCCGATCTCCCCGTCGCGTAAGACACTTGCGCGCGGGATATTGTTTCGCGCAGACAAAGGTTCGCTCGATTCGTTCCGCCGGGTGAAATTAACGCAGTTTTCACCGTGAACCTATCGGTTCCCCCGCAAAGAAATAGGCACTTTCACAAACGCCGTGAGGAGGGGGGAAGCGGGCGCGCGGTCACGATCTTTTCATTTTTTCGTTTTTTGCGCCGCGCGCGGCTTTTCCACGGGTTTCTTCATTATTAATAGGCACATTCTCACGGAGTAATAATATGCGCCGCGGAGAGATTTTATCTCGAGCCGCGAATCTGTCGTAATCTACCGACGGGCACTTTGTGGGTACCTCGCATACACCCGGAGTGTGTCGCGTCACGCCGTCGCCTCGGCCACCTATTTTACTTGCCCACACTGTATACGTGCGCGCCGCGATGCGCTTCTCGGATCCTTATTTATCTCCCCACGATTAATTCCATCAAATATTAATAATGCGAGTTACGAAAACGACGCGAATCCACGAAGGCTCTCGCAATCACCTCGTTGTATATTACAAAAAAATAGAAAAATACGAATGGATACTTGAAGTAGAGAATTTATTTTTGATTCGTTAGAGAATCGTGAAGTTTGTTTGAGAATCTTCCTGCAATCACTTACAAGCATAATATTAAAAGATGCGGCACTGACAATTTAAGAGTAGCAAATTGAGTATTTAAAGTTAAATTTGAGAATTTTTACGATCGTCTTCATTTTCAGTTCGTTAAAGTATATACTGAATTTTTGTTTGATTTCCCTGCAATCACCTAGTCAGGTGTAATACCAAAAGACGCGAAACTTAATTCGGAACTGGCAAATGAAGTACCTAAGTACATTAACTTCGAGAATCTTCACGACGCCTTCAAATTCTCCAATGGACAAAAGATTCGCTCATTTTCGCCACTTTTCTTCAAAGAAGAAAAAAACAAGAAGAAAAGGCCAGGAATGTCGGGATCTTATATACCGCGCTCGATATGGATTTACACTTATGGGAGTCGTCCTCGTCACGCGTTAGTCACTTCGATTACTCCCGCGCGTTAATAAGCTCACCGCAGGGGGGAACCCCCCTTCTCTCTCTCTTTCTCTCTTTCTCTACCTCTCTCTCGCTCACGTGGGACAGGAAAATAAAACAGAGAAACTCACTGGTCGGCGGTGCTCGCCCGCACCCTGGCAGCATCGCTCTCTGCACGGGAGCCTGGAGACACGTAGGCACAGTCTCGCGCTCCGCGAGATAAAGGCGAGCGAGCGTGCGCGACGGAGCGGCGACGTACACACGAGTATGCTACACACACAGTTCAGGAGAGAGGCGCGAGACGCGCGATCGGCCGGGTGGGACCGCTACGGCGGCCGGTAATCGCGACGGTGCATCGGCGACTGAGGAGCCGAATATGCTGCTTACCAGGGGGGACCTCGGCCGCGGCCGCCGTGTTGCCCTCTCCCCCACCCACGCGGCTCTCCTCTCCCGCGGGGAGCCTCTTTCTCCTGGCGCGGCGCGAGAGCCGCCGCGAGTCCCCCCCGATCGCGTGTCTCTCTCGCCCGCGAGCTCTCCGACGTGCCCCGGACCCCGCGGCGGCTGCCGATCCTCGCGCACCTTGACATCCGCGCGCGGACGCCGCGAGATTTCTGCCGGGATGAAATTTCAGCGAGGAGCTGGAAGAAAAAATACGAAGTGACTGAGATTTTGAGGAAAAGAAAATTTAGTTGGGATTTTGGTGGTTATTTTTAGTGAATTAAATTCATTAGAATTTGCAAAGTTATTTTCGTGTATCCTTTTTTAAGGACTACGAAGATCAAGGGAATTCTGACGTTCGATAGGAAGTTCCAGGGATAATGAAGAAGAGACTATCACAAACCCTTCAAATTTCGTAATAAATTTTACAATTTTACAAAATTTATTGCACAACTTTAGCTAAATTTTGCAACTCCTGATGAAGGCAGATTATTACTGCCGAAATGTTGAGTAATAAATGTATTACAAGGTTTGAAAGGATCGTTATGAGATTCTTTTCTTTCTTTTCGTTATATTTCTTTAACATTTTTTCAGGTAATTTTTTTGTATTTGAAAAAATAAAAGCTTTTTAGATTTATCAAGTTTTAATTTTATTAATTATCCCTTCAGAACCGAAATGTTTTAATCAATGTTTAATCAACATTTTTAAATTTAATAACAAGCTAGAGAATTTGTTTATTTAATTTCTTATTTAATAAAACATGTACTTTAAGTGAAGTATTTTGTAAAATTCAAAAACTTAGTTTTTATTAATTATTCAAATTTTTTTTCACTAATTTAAAGAACAATTCTTAAAAGTATCTATAAGTAAATATGGTTTTGCTTAAATTTGTTTATTTAAATAGAAGGCCAGAATGAATAATTGGCAAATTAATACAAGACAGTACAAAATAAACAAAATAATGCATATTTTGCTGCTTATACAAAGATTAGAAATTTACTTTAAACAATTTTTTCTTATTTTTAATAATACAAAAAGTTGCATTAATTAAACACACCTCAATGAAATCCTAAATGCATTGCAAACCCTCGATGTTAAATTAAATTGAGAAATTTCGAATTGAGTATAAAATTAGTGATGTCATGCGATGAAAAATTCTCAGGAACGATCGCATCAGAAATTTTACCTCATTATGGATCATAATGAAACTTCCTCCGTTTAACAAAGAAAAAAAGTGCAATCATTCCGGCATTTTATTTTACATCGGTACCATCAATTAAAAATAAACGATTTTTTTACTGCACTCAATTACAAACTTGATTAAAACGGCAGGTTTTACGATTCTTTGCTCATTACGCTTTAACGCGGTATTAACCTTTTTTCCCTTTAAATAAACTCAAAAGAAATTTCATTCGGGCTCATTTTCAAACGAACATTTACGATACACTCGAGATAATTCGAATCGACTGCATTTGAATTTTTCTCATTGTCAAGCGGTTTCGTCTCGAATTTACATGGGATGATTCAACCGCAACTAGGAATATTTATACGGTTTTATTTTCATGCAGCTTGTACGCGGTGATGCTGCGACAAAGGTGAGGCAATTGCTTCCTTTCTTCGGACATAAATTATTTATTACTTCGGATATTACGCCGTGTATCCGAAGGCGACATGAAATGCAAATAACGCGACAGCCTCAAAAGTCTTACATAAAATACGCGGTTTGTCATTTTTTTTCGTCTAAAGTAGTATTAAGCATGCCGTGTCGATGATTTTTTAAATTTTCACACGCAATGGTTTGTAATTCACTGCGTTTAACATGAAATTAAAATTATTAACGGCTTACGTAACCACCGCTTCCTTCTACACATTTTTTTAAAAGCCCATAAAAAAAGGGGGCAAGCACTTAAATGTGTGAAAAACTTTAAAATAAAGCCCGCCGCGACCGTAACGATCATCAATCACGAGTTCAAATTTACTTTTGCACTTTCGTTCGCTCCTCGATTGTTTGCCTTTAATCTCCAAAAGAATTAAAAAAGATTACATTTTAAAAATATCCAAAAGCGAGCCTGTACGTATCCCCTTGTATTTTTAGTCGTCGTCGAAAAGTGTCCAAGTATTTATTTCGAGCATTCAATTTTTGACGGAGGGCTTAAAAGAAAAAAATCCTCTTTCCAGCTTTATTTTTATCTAAATCGGAACCAAAAAACACTCCGTATGCGTTTGCGTTATGAGTAATTGCACCTTGTTCCACCGCAAGTATAGTTTCGTAAGACGAACCTATCGTGCATTGTGATTTTTAAATAAAAAAAAGATAACGAGGAGCGTCCGACGAATGCGACAGCGTACAAAACTTCCTGTGCGCTATCTTAAACAAAGGACAGCTAAAATATTATTGTTGCGATACAGACGAGGATATCGTAATGTATATATAGACAAGGATATTGTAACAATTGGCACTGATATGATGAGCCGTTTTAGATGAATATTTGTGCGAGGGAATGCGATTATCTTTTGTGCAGAAGAGTGTAGAAGAGAAGAAACGACGGAAAGGGAAACTGCAGTTGAAAAAGTTTCGATTTCCGAAACGGGGAGAAAGGCATGTAATTAGATGAGTAAGAAGGTAATCCTATATGACGCGCGCTGGGGGATACAGTGTCGGGTGAGGAGGAAGAGTATACCTAAAGTGCAAGCTATCCAAAAACCAACAAACTTCATATGATTGACGATGGAAAATTAATGAATCAGTTCAGTAAGTAGATAAATTCCTTTAAATATATAGAAAGAGTACTTTTCAACAAGTTTCAAACAAAAATCGAAATAACATTTTTTTATTTGCAATGCTGTGAGCTTACTCGATAATTAATCACATTAAAAATCTATAATTTACCATATGAAATGAAATTAAATGTATCGATTGTTTCAATGTTAGCTTTGTGGGTAGTCAGAAATACTAATAATGCGGAAGAGATATTAAACGATATCAGCTAAGATCTTGTTAGTCTTAAAATTACCCTTCTGTAATGATAGATTGTGAGATAAAATAACAAAGTGCGATTCTCCGAACTATATCTTTTTAGCTTCAAAATAAGTGGAAAACCGCTAAACATTGAAGCGATTTAATTGTTAATTGACTTTTACCTTGCATAATTGTTTGTTAAGAGAAAATTTGGCATCATCGTAGAATACAAGCGTCTAAATTTAAGACGGGTCATTCGACGATATCTTCATTTAGTTCCATCCGCATAGAAAAAAAAACAATGATGAACTTTACTGCAGCTACTTCCGGCAAACACAATACGTGCTTATAACACAATGCATCCATCTGTGAAGGCTGAAAAAATTGCATTGAGAGTGTGAACTGAACGTTGCAAGGCGCTATGTTGTATGTTAATTTCTTATAAAATGATGGAAGTTTCACATTCTAATAAACAAAGAATCATGTGACTGACACCACCGTTTAATTATAACTTCATAAATACCTTGTTTCCATTTTTAACCAGGTAAGTACCTCTACTGGAAATCGACCAATTTTCTCCCATCATGAAACGTCCAACACCTTCAAAGTTTTCTTCTTAAAATTACCTGAAAAAATAAATTTCAATTAGAAATATGTTGAAATTTGTATGTAAATGAGCTCTCCAAAAATTAAAAATCGTTTGTATAGATAGATTGTTAAGATCATTTTTAAATTTTCGTATTGCCGTAACCCGCAGATTCAGAAACTTAATGGATTTCAATGGAATTGATCTTAAATTGTTGGCAGTTTATGAAATTTTCGATTGAAGAATAGTACTTATCATGTTTATTTAAATAAATTCTTTTTTAAGGCAAAAAAAACTCAAAATTTTCAAATGTAAGATTAATTAATTTTCCGCGTGATATTTTTAGATTAAAAAGAAATTACTTGAATTATAACGACTCCTCGTAAAAGACTTTCAAAAAGCGATTAATCATGAAGGATGTAAAATCAACGCCAGATCTTAAAAAATCAAAGGAAGGAGAAGATGTAAGGTGAGAACGAAGGGGCTCGAAAAGAAGATCGAGCACCGACAGACAAGAGCCGCGGAGAAGCTCGACACTTCTCCGGAATCAAAGAAGGGGATCGGGGGCACGCCACGTTTCAACTCTTGTGCGCGCTCGGGAACACTGTGTGGAGGACCTGCTCTCTTTTACTTGTCTCGGACTCGATGTGAAAACAGAGTCTGTGCGAATAAAATGCTCCCGGGAGGGAAAAAAGCAGCTGAAAACGAAAGCCGTGGGCTGCAGTGGTAATATTTTTTTTATTGCAAAGGCCCCAAATGATCTCTTTTTTTATGTATTTCCGAGCATAAAAAATTTTTTATGGCTGTGACTTGTGGTGCTTTGCGAGAATTTAGTTCCGAGGCGCACGTCAGTCGGTGGGTGGATTGGTTCGTGAGAAGTTTTTCAATTTTGAATTAATTTTTTTTAGATTCAATTTAAAAAATGAAAAAACGTAAAAATTAATTTTTTTCTATTTTCTGAAGTAGAAAAATAGAATTAATACCTGTGATAACAAACACTTGAAAAGCTTCTTTTAAATCCTCTTTTTTAAGTCATCGAGTTTCATATTCCATGGGTATTTATTTTAGCTTTAGGAAAGCTCTCTTTAAGAAGCCTATTTTTTAATTTTAAATATTTTTCATTGGGGCTAAAAATAAAAATGTTTATAATTAAATTTACAATTTAGATTTAGAAAATAAAGTTCATATAACATATTAAGTTACAATCTTCTATCAAATTTTTAGTTTTGTAAGTCTAAGTTTTAGTATCAATATTTAAAGCTCCGCTCACCCAGGCATGAATCAAGTTTATAATAAAGCACCCAAGCAGACGAGCGGCAAAAGCAAGCAAAAAGCTAATTCCCGACAACAACGTCGTCCTTCGATTATAAAAGGCTATTAAGTACGGGCGAAACGAGAGGAAGAAAAAAAAACGCGAGTAAAGAAGGCCCCTATTGACATGAGGCAGCTTCCAAATTAGCCGCTATAGCTCGTTCCTTTGTATCTCTTTCGGACTGTTCCCCACGCTCGTGCCTTATACGCATCGCGGTGAGAGCGGAGGAGATGCGCGCAGGCGTTTTGTACATCGTTATGTCGCGTGGATGTGACGGCCTAGACGAGGAGGCACACTTTACGCAGCGCGACAAGGAGGAATCTGTCTATGCGGGACGAAGAAAGCTCCTCCGCGCCACTCGTCGCATTTCTTCATTCCGGCGGCAGTTTTTATTAGGAACTAACTTAGAACGGTATAGGTGGAATTTTTAAACACGATTTGTTGGATTTCTTCGATTTAACTATGCTTCAAATTAGTTGGTTTCGAAATAAGTTAATTAAAATATATAGTACTTTAATTCGTTTCTTCTATAATCCTGTCGAATCGGTAAAAATTCATTTAAACAATAAGTTTTTATGACTTATTATGGGTATTGACGGTCTAATATTGATTAATGAAAATGAATCCAAAAATGTATTCTTTTCTTTTTTTATGAAATTGCTGTATCAAATCAGTTTTGCACTTATAGCAAGTTGTTTTGAGTAGAATAATTTTGCGTGAAAAACTTCTTAATTGGTTTTATTTTTTATATTCTCATGTGTTTTGTCTCCAAATATCTTACAATTACTTTGTGAAATACAGGGTGGTTTCCTGTTTTATTTTATATTTTGGTTTTGGAATTTCTCCAGATTGCTCTCTTTGACTTAATAAGTTTTTTTGTTTGTCCAAATAGTTTCGAACTTGCTAATGTTTACTATTAAGAACCATTTATAATAGTTTTGGGTTCGCTGCTTTTTCAAGTGGAGTTTGCATTTCAGCTGCAATCCTGGACTGCTTCATACATTATAAGATAATCTACATATGTTAATCTGAATCTATAATTCTGATTATCAATATATTTAACAGTGATATGATATCTAAGTTGTATATATTGAATTTGCTAAATATCTTTGTTGTTCTGCAAAGTGTTATGTTTAAAACATTCAGAATATTTTTGATGTGTTGTTTTTAATCTTATAATCCTTTATCGCTTCTACAATGTTATTTAATTGTGCCCTTTAAATTCAAGAATGATCATTTCTTTTATATTTGATAATTTGATGTAAGCTCTTTCTTTTCTTAGAGGAAATTGAAAATTCTTTTTTTAAGATATTTAATTTTGTTCAGCACTTCTGGTAACATAACTACCTTTATTTTTTGCCGTTAAGTGCGTTTTTTTTCTACAGCTTGTTTAGCAGTATAACAATGATTTTTGTAAGAGTGTTAAAGACAAATTTAATATAGATAGATCAATTTTTGATTATAAATTAATATCTACGTGTTGATTTTCTTTTGTAAAATTTATAAAAAGCACTCAAATGCCCTTTTTTTGAGGTTTTTCTTTAATAAACTGATTAGACTTTTGTTACTTGATAAAAAATATGTTGATATTTACCAAAAAAAAATCGCCCAACGTGGGGCTCGAACCCACGACCCTGAGATTAAGAGTCTCATGCTCTACCGACTGAGCTAGCCGGGCCT